>JAZHYW010051619.1:0-120700 GCA_037355805.1 Ixodes ricinus
CATTCATAGTCGTGGCAAAATTAGCGTCCAGCACAGTCACTGGAAATTGGAACGCATCTTCTGCTGACGGCGTTCCCTCCGACTTGCCATCCTTCGATGCTTTGTCGCTACCCTCGCGAGGCTTCTCCCCGGTCCGTGCCCCGGCGATGCTGTAGAACACCCGCTGTCCTTCGACGCCAAGGGCATTGAGCAGAATTAATTTCCGACAATTCGGCTGCAATTCGTCGCCGCCGGCAGCTTCCAGACAATTCAGGAACACCCGCTTCCACTGCTCCCACGGAATTGTTGGCTGTCCCGGCGTAGACAGGAACGGGGCGGCGATGGAGCAGAGAAGAACGCTTGGCTACTAGCAGTGCAGCCGTAATGGGCTCAGCATCTCGTCGCCAAAAATGTGCTGTCCTTGAGGGACACGGCAGAGAGAAAAGAACAGGACCAGCCCAGTCAACGTTCCAAATCAGACAGTCTATTCAGGAAAGAAGAAGAAGTGGTGCCACCAAGTCAATACATGACCTTCGGACTTCGCCAAATATCGCTGCAAACCCAAGATTTTTGCACCGATTTCACGAAAACGTCAACACACGGATCCATGAACCCTCCTGCCATCCGGTGAGTGTGACAATTTGACCGAGGTCGTCATACTTTTCGTCACATCAGCCAACTCCATACTAGGCCTGCTACGCCTAAAACCGTTCGGAGGCCGAGCCAGGCCGGCCTCTCTCGCGACCCCAGCAGGATGCAATCATCTCCCCAAGCCATGGACACGGGTGGCGACCGGCCAGCGGTCAAGCCACCTGCCACACAAACTACGTGACCATTATCGTGAAGTTCACCGACGGCCTCAACCTATCCGCCCTACCCTACCACGAAATCGGCGATCGAATCATCGAAGCCGCATCCCTAAAGCGGGTTTCACATGCAGCGATTCTGCGGCCAAAATCGCTGCCGCTAGCGGCGCGGCGGCACAGGTCGGGAGGTTTTATTTCACATGAGCGTTTTCTGCCGTTGTGATGGCCAATGTTGCTTGCAGCAAGCAGATGTGCACAGTCGGTTACAAAGGCTTCGAACAACAATTTTAATGCCTTTGTTCCTTAATTCTTTGAGCTGCGCGTCCCAAAGAACCCCACGCTTCGAGACTTCACTGATAAACAGTTCATTGAACTGGGCGAGATACATTTTGTCTTACTTGGTGTGACGATTTGTGTTGGAAAAGACACCTTAATGCCGCTCGGTTCTTCTTCTTCTTTTGTTTTTTCTCACAAGCGCTCGCACAAGCCGCTTCCGATTACCGTCTCTTGCGCTCACTAAAGTTGGTATTCAGGCGAGGAAAGTAAAAACAGCCGCGTAATTCATTGAGAAAACAAATTCCGAGGAAGGGTACAGCAATCCTCCTCCTCCATAATCTCCTGAGCAGTTCTAATGCGACTGCCAAACAAAAAACTCGACCCGCCGGAAAAAAAAATTGCAAATCAGTCGTTTGCGTGCTTTCTCTGCTTGTCGTCTGTTTCAAGAACGTGAAAACGCCGCCGTCCTATGCGCCAGCTTTCCCGCCATGTTTCTCCTCCTGGCACGTGATTTCCCGCCGCACCGTGAGTGGCCAACTCGAAAGCTGCCGCTCTGCCGAGGCAAAAATTTCCAACCGAGTGGAACCCTGCCGCTCAGCCGCTGCGGTTGGCCAGAGCGCCGCGGCGGCAGAAATCGCGCCGCTCTAGGTCCAAAATCGCTGCATGTGAAACCCGCTGCTTCCAACGAACATTCAGACACATATATCAAAGTGCGAAACATTCAAAATCTTGTCGCTATTGACACATATCGCCCTACCGTAGAAAGAAAATTGCTACAACTACAACAAGTGAGCTTGGCCGACGCCGCACACCCGGTCCGAACCTACCTCGCGGTCAGTGCTGCCAACGCGCGGGGTGTGATCCACGGCATCCAACCACACATATCCGAAGAAGTCATCCGACAAAAACTACAAGTACAAGGCCCTAAAATCCTCCATACCAGACGGATTGGCACATCCAACTCCATCCTCATTACAGTTGAGGGCACCCAACTTCCACGCTACGCGCTCTACAACCGCGTCGTGATGCGACTTTATCCCTATCGCCCGCGCAGCCTCCAATGCCACCACTGCTACGCGATCGGCCACCAAGCCGATGTGTGCCCCAAAAAGACAATATCGATAACGTGTCCCACATGTAGCACGACCTTACCCATCGAGACAGGCATAGCAACACCGCACACGTGCGAACCATTTTGTCTGAACTGTCAGGGCGAGCACCCGCCCGGAACACCGACATGCCCAGCCCGTGCCCAGGCCGACGAACAGACGCAGTCAGGCCAACAATACCGCCGCGAGCGATTCCTGACAACTCATCTGCCCCGCAAGGACCCGCCACCCTTTCACAGCACAGTGCACTGGCCTGCCTTGCCCACATCGAACCGGTTTGCGGCACTCGATAACTCCAGCCGCAGCCGCAGTCGCAGCCCGGG
This sequence comes from Ixodes ricinus, assembly GCA_037355805.1. Taxonomy (NCBI): domain Eukaryota; kingdom Metazoa; phylum Arthropoda; class Arachnida; order Ixodida; family Ixodidae; genus Ixodes; species Ixodes ricinus. The sequence goes on from JAZHYW010051619.1 coordinate 2,494, forward strand.
GCATCAACCTGAAACAGCACAGACCACCACCAAAAAGCCAGCGATTCAAGCGGTCGCCTCAGCGCCAAGCAAAGGACTGAACCATAATCCTCGCCAACGCCACCAGACCACCATCGACAGTAACCAAGCCAGAAATATCCCGAAAGAAAATTCGCTCAAGGGACCGGAACAGCGACCAAGGGAAAGCAGCAGTGTCTACCGTCCAACTCCAGGTGCTAATCAGCCCACACACTCCTGCACAACACATCCCCATCCCACGTACAGCCAGGCATTGGAACAGGCGCGCGTCGCCCCAATTACGGACAATCTTGTCAAGGCTATGCAGGCAGGCCTTCAGCCACATACAACCAGACCACAAACCCCACCCCTCACGCTCCCCGCACCCCCCAGCACCACTCCAAACACTGAACCAATCCTCGCTGAACTGCAACAAATCAAAGCCACCATGATCCACATGCAAAACAATATAAGTCAGCTACAGGAAACCATGGAGAAACGCGATGCACTTATGCAAAGTCTCGCGGAACAAGTCGCTCACCTCACCCAACGAATCGAACAGTCCGATTCAATCCTAGCCAACGTTCAGGCAACTCTCGCTAGGAACGAAATGGTTCTACGAAAACGTCCACACACGACACCCCCTGACACTCCGGATAGCCCAAACAAGATCATCGTTTCCGAGGCAGCGGCCAGCTCCCCACTCTCACACGATGGCTAAGCAACCTACACCCAATGCAACACAGCCCCTAACATCTTCATCTCACACAAGACAAAGCACTATCTGGCAATGGAACTGTCGCGGACTAAAACGCAAAAAAGGACTCCTCACATACCACATTCAGAATGCCGCAATCAAACCAGACATCATACTCGTACAAGAAACAACCGGGCCGATAACTCTCCCAGGCTATCAGCTCTTCACGCAACCCAGTATTACACGACGAGACAAAACCTCACACACCGGTACCACTACACCCACACTTGTGGCCACGTACGTCGCTAATCATGTAGCTGCCGTGCAGATCGATACGTCCCATATTAACACAACGACACAGGAACATGTCACTGTTCAATGCCGCCTGGGTTCAAACTCCAAGGACACAATAATTACGAACACCTATTGGCTGCCTAATCACCACAACGTATCCCTCAGTTGGCTATCGAAGCACGCCGCCGCATACAGGGGCCACCCCCTGCTCGTGGCCGGTGACTTCAACAGCCACAACACCGCATGGGGCTACACACACACAACACCCAACGGGCGAAAACTGGAGGCCTTTATGTCTGACAGCCGGTTTTCTCTTTTAAACGACACCACAATACCTACAAGGGTGGGAAACAGCGTCGAGCACGACACCAACCCAGACCTGACTTGGTACAGAGGTAACCCAACAGCGTCGTGGGAGAACTCATTGGAGACGTTGGGCAGTGACCACTGCATACTAGTAACCACCTTAACATTTTCCAGGGACCGCAGCACGCCAAACCGGGGGCCCCGCACCAAGATCACAAAATGGACCAGAGTTCGAGAAGAACTAGAGTCCACCCCCTCGACCCCTGCCACACTCTCCGCCTGGACAAAAGCAGTGCACAACGCGTACAGCAAGCACACGAAAACGATAGCCCGCGACATAGACCATCCATTCGTGGACTCCCACTTAGTCAACCTCTGGGACAAACGTCACAGGATAGTTCAGAAATGGCGGAAAAACAAGACCAATCGACGTCTCAAAAGAGTCATTCAAAGCATAACCGAGGAAGCAGAGGACTATGCTTACTCACTTGCCACGGAGAACTGGCTACAACTATGCGACCAACTGAACGGTCAGCTCCACACGCCACGCTTGAAAATGGTGCCCAACGCTAAAGTGTCATTGTGAAAGTATATTCTTATAATTTGTCATATCAGAAGTGCATATTCATGTTTGTGTCTTTCAGATTTAAAGCGTTTTTAATGCTTATGAATGCATGCAATAAAACTATTCATGATTTAATAATGTTTTTTTATTTAACTGAAAAATTGATTACACAACGCTGCAGCAGGATAGCTCTAACTTTGGAGTTGCAAATTGTTTCTACACAATTACAAATATCAAACCATCGTTCCGTCGATGGTTGGTTGGTCAAAACGTCTTGGTGGATTCACGGAGTGGTACACAGCAACACAGAAGAGCTCCGTCGTACAGACATTAAAGTCCACACGTCCTTGACATGAATCCTTCAATTCTCTTTTGTTTTAGAAAAGCTGGAAACGTTTCCAGTAAAGTTGTCAAATTCTTTGTGTATTGGTATCATAGCAAACTGACAAAATAACTAGTCGAATTGTTTTTTTAGAAATAAACAAAAAACAGTGTTCGCCGGAAGATGATCTTGGTGCCGTGTTAAGTAAATTAAGACCCTGGGTTGGTCGCTCCTGGCCAATATCGTCGCAGGAAAATGTACCGCGAAAGCAGGGACGCGTACATTTGTTCCTTAAAAACATCGAATAATATTTTTTTCATTTCTTCAATTAGCGATCCTGCCCCGTCTCTTCCTGCAATTTCCGAAACGTGCGGTGTTTCTTACATGAGCAGGATAGTGACTGGCTTATTTAAGTCTCACTCAAAAGTCAGGGTGAGTCTCACATTGGCTGTGAGGGTCGAATATAAACTCTGCTCTTCCCGACGGGAGTGAAAAAGTAGTAGAGAAGAAAATAGTATTTTAAGAAGGCGCCTTTAGAGAACGGGGCGTCTTCTTGATTGAGTAGATGCAGGCAGTTTATATAGCCCTTTACATAAAGACCCCAATTAAAACCGAAATTTTCTCTCTGTTGAAATGAACCGATGTTCAGTACTATACTTTCCAGGTTGAATTGTTCGAATTTGAAGGGGTCGTGTTCGCGACCTCCTGAAACGATTCACTCTTGATCAACGCGAAGACGAGCTTAGATAAAACCCGATGAGGATACAGGTCGTCGAAAACGATATTGTCACCAAAAAGGTGACGAGAGAATGAGCAGGGAACACAAAATAAAGATTTTATCGGCCAACTTACGACAAACAAAATAAAAGACGAGTGTTAAGACGAGCAGAAAAGCGTGCGGCGATTTCAGCGGCTTAACAGCAAGTGACGAGACTAACTCGGCAAGAGCCGCGGGCAGCTCCCTATTTATTGTGCGTCGGCATCGCGAAAATTCGGCCCAGAAGGTTCGAGCATAGAGCGTTCGGGGTGGGAATGAACAGACACTTTCCAGAACAAGAAACTAGGGCCAAATATTTAAAGTTACGCCCCGAGGAAGAATAAAAGCGAATCTTCTGAATACCGTGAACGGGTCCTGCTTGCTCGGCCCTACTAAATCCCTTGATATTTTTTACAAGTAACGACTATCAATAGAGGTGACAAAGCACATTCCACTAATACAAAATGGCGGCATTCAGCTCAAACCTCTGCTGTACGCCGCCAGTCGCTTCCTAAAACCTAAACCTTCACGCAATCGGCGTTTCAAAGAATGCAGCTACTTGTAGGAAGCTCTTATCTAGGGACTTTAGCGCTACGCGCGGCATTATCCCGAACACTGATTGCTATTGTAGTAGGCTGGATCGCGGATCGCAGCCCGCCGTTGGCACCACCGGCGGCCGTTACTTGACACCAGGCCATACACGCAAGTCTATGGGAGAAACAATCTCTCCTGGGCGTTCACCGTACGTTGGGCGCGCGTCGTACGGGTGGGAACCCGCGCAGCCCAAGTAATCTGTAGGTGCATCGGCGATCAATGTGTTCGGCTTCTCCGCAATGGGAACAAAACGGGCGTCGGTCGGCCGCCCTCCAGGCGTCCGTCTTCCTTGGCGAAGGTTCCTCTGGGCGGACGTACTGCGGTTCTGGGGGTTCACGTCGCGGTTTCGCCGTATACGGGCAAGTAAGGGACGGCGGTCCTCGGGCAACCGTGGCGTAGCTCAGCGCTGGTTTCTTGGGAGCTGGTACGTCGGTGGGAGCCTCCGGCTGAAGAGCTCGCTGAGCCTCTCCTCGGATGACCTCGGCGATGGAAATCGGCGTTGCGCGATCAGCAGCGGGTACAAGTTTCCGGAGCTTTCCTCTAACGACATAACGCACAATTTCTCGAAGGTTGTCAGCGGAATGTCGCGCTGGTTCGAGTCGGGTGTATGCCAATGTCAGAGTCAATGCAACAGGCGTGCCGACGAGTCGGTTGTAGTGGCTGGCTTGGACCAACAGTGCACGCTCGATGTTCGGTGCTTCGGCAACGAATTCGTCGACAGTAGCTGGGGTGTTGTGAACAAGGCCGCCGAAGATGTCGTTCTTCAGCCTCTAATCAGACCTTGCAGCTTCTTCAGTTCGGTGGCCTGAGGGTCGGCGCGGCTGCTTGGAGGAGGACGCCTTCAACGAAACTAATGACCGTTTCGTTGGGGCCTTTGAGTCTTTATTTGCAGGAGGGTCTTCTCGCTCGCTGTCGTCGTTCCTGGTTTGTGGAAGCTCTCTTGAGTTCGCCCTTGCAGGTATCTTATGACGTAAGCGAGGTCTTATGGTTCTCATACCTGTGCCTCGCAGTTCCCTCTACGGAAACGTCAAGATTTTGCAGGCACTGTTCAGCTGTTCATTCGTTGTGGCGTGCCACGCGTTCGTAGTGTTGAATCCAGCCGTCGATGCCTTCGTAGATCTCGCCCTGAAAGGTCGTCTGAAGTTTCGTGGGGCGACGCTCAGGTAAACAACGGGGGAGGCAGCGGCGGGGTCTGCGACGATTGGCTGCTCATCGTCGGCTTTGTCGACTGGTGGTGTGCCTTCTCCGGCAGTGGACTAAATTCCGGGCCAATCCTGAACACGGCGGCTTTCTTGGGCCTCTGTCGTTTCCATGGACGGTCTGCGTAAACCGGATACTGGGCTTTGCTGCGCTGCCTCGTATGGGTACGCTTCATGGGCTGCATTACCACACACCTCCACCAGAAATGTCACCAAGGAAGGCGACGAGAGGATGAACAGTGAACGAAAAATAAAGGTTTAATCGGCGAAACTTCGGCAAACAAAATAAAAAAACGAGCGTCTAGAGAGCAGAAAAATGTGCGTCAATTTGGCGCCGCAACAGCAAGCGACGAGACTGACTCGACAAGGTCGCTGGCAGATCCTTATTTACTGTGCGTCGACATCGCAAAAATTCGGTCTAGAACGTTCGAGCATCGAGCATTCGTTGTGAGAATTAACAGGCACTTTCGAGAATAAGGAACTAGAGCCAGATAACAAAAGTTACGCCCGAGGAAGAATAAACACGAATATTTTAGAATACTGTGACTGGGTGCTGCTTGCTTGTCCCTGCGTGCGGCAATACGTGACACAGCCGAGAAACGGTTGGGGCTTTGATCTCCACTCCACGTAAGAGGTATTATGGGGCAGTGGATTGCGGTCGACTTTCATTCCGACAAGATTGACTTGTCAAATGTACGGAACGATGCGTGGAAGCTGAACAAGGTGCTTTTGTTGAATATGTGCAGCCGAGAGTCGGAAAGCTTCGGTATTTTGTCGTAGCACAATGGGGATGTCCACGCCTTTAAGTAGGAGCTTTTCGTGCTGGCAAATGTTGCTGAATATCAGAGAGAACAGATCGCAAATAGTTAGTCCTTCAGTGCGCTTGAAGCGAGCGAGAGTCCCATAGCATCTGGAGGAATTTCCAGCATTTTCGATGTATTAATGCGAATAGCATTCTTTGGATACTTCACGCACTTTTCGTCTATGTATATCTATCTATCTATCTATCTATCTATCTGGCTATCTAACCTCTTACGCCGCGGGTCGATAAATAAATAAAAAAGACCGGCGCCGGCGGGATTCGAACCGTTGACCCTTTGATCAGCAGGCAGACGCGCTAACCACAGAGCTATGAAGGCAGTCATTCAAAGCACTCTAAAAACTTGTTTATATCTTTACCATCGCGCGCGTTCCATGCACGAGGGCTCATTCCGCTCTCGTGAGGCTTAGCACGAGAGCGGAATGAGCCCTCGTGCATGGAACGCGCGCGCACCGGTAGCTGTGACAGCGCTGTAAAACGCGTCCTATGGTAAAGATATAAACAACCGTTTAGAGTACCGTTGGTTGAGACTAGCTGAGACGCCAGAAAGTCTGGTCGGTACCATTTTGAGTGTTTGTGCGTATGGCGCGTGCTTTGCTCGCCTTCCTAAGTGACACAAACGCACGTGCTGGGCTGCGGAGATCGTGCGCAGGGCTGTGAAAGTGTCAACAAATTTAGAATCGCCTCAAGAGTGGGCTGGCGTATCTAGAGTGTGCCGGCCACCTGACGAACGCGCATAACTCCGCACCGTTTGATGCTATTCGCATTAACGTAGATAATCATTCCCAAAGGATGGAGTTCTACTGATAGTGGGTCTTTTTTTTAAAGCATCGCAGAACGAGCATGATCTCTGCTTACTTTGTATGTGTTAAGCAGGATATCAAGAGAGGAACGATAGGCATAGTTTTCCTGCTGGCTGACCAGAATTTGAATAAGATAAACGTGTAGGCGTTGAAAGGACCTTTCGTAGGCTGAATCAGAATCACTTTATCGTTCGTTACCGACCCGTCGGATGCAATAGTGCTTGCAGGGTTGCCATTTTCTCGAACGGTTTTAGATTGAACGTTAAGGAATCTCGATTTCAAATTGTAAAAAATGGAAAACCAAAAAAGGGACGTGAAGTTCCAAACCGGACGTGGAAATTCTACTGGCGATGGGAAGGAACTAAATATATTCAAATATTTTCAGCGGAAGTGAAGAAGGGGGCAGCAGGGAGGGTAAAAAATTCCACCCGACATTCTGTAGGTATACAAAAATTATAAAACCTTCCATCTTTTTTCTCGTGGCCAGACTAAGGAAGGATTACTGGTCGTCTTTTTCTGTAACCTGCAGCGGAGAGCTTCTGCAGAAGTCCATCGCTCGTGTTTCAATACGCGTGCCGGATTCCTTGCTTGAGGGCATCCGGAAGCAAAACTCTGCCTGACGCGCTCTGCTGCGTGTCTCCCGGTGGCCGCGAGTTTTCGACTGAGGTGCGGAGCCACTCGCTTTGTAAACACCGGCAATATTTTTTGATAGATGTCGGACAGTAGACCGCTCCCCAATCGGAACAAAAGTCCGGACACAAAATGTGGGAAATATTTTTCTCCGGAACCGGAAAAATGGTTTACACAGCATGGTGCAGACTTTACGTGAATTTTCTTAAATTCAGAGTTGCTGCGATACGACCCGATCCGTCTAGAAAATATAATATAAGTTCCTTTTTAGCAACGAGCTCCAGACAAATGGTGTACACTTCCTACACGATCACCTCCCTTATATTTATCTATTTATTTATTTATTTATTTTGAATACCCTCAGGGTCCATAGGGCATTACAGAGGGGTGGGTACATGGACAAAATACATCAACACTGGTACAATATGCAGTAAAAAAAAACATTAAACAAGTGCAGGATTAGAAAAATATTCGGTTATGGCGGATTTAAATGATGACGAATCTTCAATGGAGGCAATAGAAGGGGAAGCCGGTTCCACTCTGAGCTGGTTTTGGGGATGAAAGAATTAAAAAACATATTTGTGCTGCAGTTAGGAATGGCAACTTTGAACTGGTGATCCATGCGGGATGAGAGGTATGAAGGCTGCGAAATAAGTTCCTGTTTCAAAGATGGGTTATAAAAGAAAATTTTATGAAAGAGAGAGAGACGTGAAATTTTTCTTCGAATTAATAAATCAGGAAGGCCAAGATTAGATTTCATTAATGAAACGCTAGCAAGACGAAAATAGTTAGATAAAATAAAGCGCGCTGATCGATTCTGGACAGATTCAATTGCATCAATGAGAGTGCGTTGAGCCGGGTCCCATATACTTGATGCGTACTCTAACTTTGGGCGGATGAGTGTCTGATATAAACGTAACTTGAGAGAGGAGGGGACTTGGGAAAAATTACGACGCAAGTAGCCGAGGGTGCGATTTGCATTGTTAATGACGTAGTGGACGTGGGTATGCCATGAGAGGTTATTAGTTATGTGAACTCCTAAGTACTTGTATGATGTGACATGCTCTAATAAGGTACCCTTAATTTTGTAGTCGCAGGTTTGAGGGGGATTAGAAAGGCGTGAGATAGTCATGCTTTTGCATTTGCTTATGTTTAAGGACATCAGCCATTTGTTACACCAGTTAGAAATGTTGTCAAGGTCAGATTGAAGGAGATAATGATCAGATTGGTTGATTATTTCTCGGTAAAGAACACAGTCGTCAGCAAACAACTTTATGGAAGAGTTAATGCAGTCGGGAAGATCATTAATATATATTAAAAACAACAAGGGACCCAAAACAGAACCTTGAGGGACGCCAGATTTTACGACAGAAAAAGATGAGTTACAGTTGTTCGCAGTTACAAATTGGGTGCGGTTTGTTAGAAAGCATTCAAGCCATTTTAGGATGTTAGGGTCAATATTTAGGGTGCTAATTTTAAGAAGTAATAAATGATGGGGTACCTTATCAAAAGCTTTTGCGAAGTCGAGGAAAATGCAGTCAAATGATGATCCATGATCGAGGCCTGAGGTTATGTTATGGGCAAAACAGAGTAGTTGTGTTTCACACGAGTAATGTTTACGAAATCCGTGCTGAAATGGGCTGAAAAATGAGTTCGATTCGAGAAATGACACCATGTTTGAATATATTACATGCTCTAGGAGTTTACAAGGGATGCTCGTTAGTGAAATGGGTCTGTAATTAAGAGGAGACTGTGCGTTACCAGATTTATGCAGAGGAACCACCTTCCCCACCTTCCAATCCTGCGGTACTAGAGAACACTGAATAGACTGCCTAAATATTTGCGACAAAAATATAGACGAATAAACCTCAGTGTTTCTTAAGAACTTCGAATTAATTCCATCAGCGCCACAAGAAGAGGAAAGTTTCAAATTCTGAATTAAATGCATAATTCCCACAGAATCAATAACAATTGGGTGCATTGGAAAAAAATGGCGAGAAGATACTTGAGGCACAGCACTAGAAGAAGGGTCAGAAAATGAATTCGAAAATACATCGTTTAACACTGAGCAACAGTCTTCAGTACGGATGACCTGAAAATTCAAATCTACAAGAGATATAACGTTTTTTTGTGTAGGTTTTATAATCTTCCAAAACTGAGCAGGATTGCAGGAAAGAATCGAGGGGAGGGTATTGTTAAAGAAAATGTGCTTCGCCTCTTTGATAGCGGTGCGATAAGCGCGCAGACTGTCTTGATATGCGCTCCAACGAATAGGATTGTCTGTGCGTTTCGCTAGACGAAAGAGTCGTTTTTTTTTGTTGAGCAACCTTTTTAGAGCGGTGGTGAACCAAGGTGAACGTTGTTTATCGGAGATGATACGAAGTGGTATATATTTGTGAATTAACGACATGACTTTTTCTCTGAATAAATTCCAATTACATTCTACCGTGCGTTCAAAAAAACCAGGCATATATTCATCAATGAATAATTCAAGCTCGGTATTAATTTGTGAATAATCTCCTTTTTTGTAGTCTCTAATTGTTTTGACCTTAGTACCTTGACGAGAAATGTGCCCGGTTATAAAAAAGTGCATGAAGCAGTGGTCACTTAAGCCAGGGAAATATGAAAGTGAGTGAACAAGATCTGGTGCTGTAGTTAGAATGAGGTCAAGTATGTTAGCTGATGTAGGACCAGATCTGGTAGGTTGATTCACAAGCTGTGTTAAATTAAAGTCTAAACACAAGTTTACAAAAGATAAGCCTTCGGCTGACGTTCCACTGACGGCGGGGCAGGACCCTAACCAATTTATTTTCGGAAAATTAAAATCGCCCAAAAGAAATAAAGGAGAAAAGGGAAACTTCAAGACCAGGCCACTTAGGACATCATGTAATTGTTCACAGAAAGCCGATGTTTCGCTTGGAGGTCGATAGCACGCACAGAATAGTGCATTTTGGTGATTCAGCTGAACAGAAACACAAACGAACTCAAGAGGGGAGCTAAGTACGACCATATTAGATACGAGATCACGAGCTACCGCAATAAGAACACCTCCCCCAGATTTAACATCACGATCATAGCGATAAATAGTGTAATCTTTTTCGCAGTCAAGAAGTTCGGCATTATCTATTTTCGCAGACAGCCAAGTTTCCGTCAAGACGACAATGTCAGCTGAGCAGTCATCAAGGATAGACGATAAAGCATCTCGTTTATTAACCATACTCCTGACATTTGAGAATAGAATCGACAAGTCACTTTGTACAGGCTTAGAGTGCGTGTTCTTTTTAATATAAAGGGGCGTCATCATCACCAGCTGAAAACGTAGACGGATTCGAGGTTTGAGCTCTGGCTGAGTCATTGTTTGATTCCAGTTCACATACTGAGTCAGTAGCCAGTGAGTATACATAGCATTTCTTGTTTATGAACAGCTTGTTATAACGTATGGTGAACTGATGACCGATCTCTTTCCAAAATTAAGAAAAGGAACTGGAAGTACTCTAACCAACTGGTTTAAATTTCCCGACGTTTCGCGGCCTGCTCGGTCGCTTGTTCACGGGTGACTTATTTGGCTGGGTGTTCGTCTTTCTCTTCTCCTTGTCGCTGCCGTTAAAATCGTCTTCTTCTTTTGTGACCCCTCGAAGTCCGTGAATATAGCTGCTTGGTAGGGTACCGATCGACCGGTTCAGGTTGTTCTTGGTATGCTGGATATGCCAGGACTCTAAATAGAGTCGTTTTTTCCAGTTTCTTTCGGTGTCCAGGACGGAACTGCTGTCAAAGTCGATGACGTGGTTGGTCTTTTCTGCATGTTCCGCTAGAGCGTTTCCTTGCACGTCCTTCTTTTTTACATCATATTTATGTCTGCGAAGACGTTCGGTGAAGTTCTTGGTTTCTCCCACATATGAGGCTTTGCAGTCGGCGCAAGGAATGCGGTAAACAAGGCCTTGGGCTTTTTCTTTTGGATGACGATCTTTTGGAAGAGGAAGATGATGGCCAATGGTCGAGACGGGCTTGTGTGTCACTGCAATGCCGTATGGTCTGAGGGCACGGGTGAGAACTTCGCTCGTGCCTCTGAGGTACGGGACGCACATGCGGCTGGAGGGATGGGTTTTCTCGGCTGCAGATGGGTGGCAAAGTTTCTTGTAGATATTGTTGACGAATCTTGTTGGGTATGCGTTTTTTCGAAGGTCCCGTTTTATAATGTCCACTTCCTCTTTAAGTGCCTTATCTGTGGAGCACACCGTGATGGCACGTCGAAATAGTGCCGAAACTACTGAAGATTTGTGAGATGTAGGGTAGTCTGATAAAACCAACATGCGCGTCCCGTACCTCAGAGGCACGAGCGAAGTTCTCACCCGTGCCCTCAGACCATACGGCATTGCAGTGACACACAAGCCCGTCTCGACCATTGGCCATCATCTTCCTCTTCCAAAAGATCGTCATCCAAAAGAAAAAGCCCAAGGCCTTGTTTACCGCATTCCTTGCGCCGACTGCAAAGCCTCATATGTGGGAGAAACCAAGAACTTCACCGAACGTCTTCGCAGACATAAATATGATGTAAAAAAGAAGGACGTGCAAGGAAACGCTCTAGCGGAACATGCAGAAAAGACCAACCACGTCATCGACTTTGACAGCAGTTCCGTCCTGGACACCGAAAGAAACTGGAAAAAACGACTCTATTTAGAGTCCTGGCATATCCAGCATACCAAGAACAACCTGAACCGGTCGATCGGTACCCTACCAAGCAGCTATATTCACGGACTTCGAGGGTCACAAAAAGAAGAAGACGATTTTAACGGCAGCGACAAGGAGAAGAGAAAGACGAACACCCAGCCAAATAAGTCACCCGTGAACAAGCGACCGAGCAGGCCGCGAAACGTCGGGAAATTTAAACCAGTTGGTTAGAGTACTTCCAGTTCCTTTTCTTAATACTCACCTAACCAGGCAGATTTTGCCGAAATGTTTACTTTTTCAATCTTTTCCAAAATCAAACAGTTTTTTACGCACGGTTCTTGTCGCCCTACAGAAGTCTTCGTTCACCGATACCCCACTTTCTTTAAGTTTCTTTTTGATGCCAAAATGCTATCACGGAACTTAAACGACAAAAACTTGACAATAATAGGTCTGCATTTCCAGGGGACAAATCTGCCTAGTCTGTGGGCGCGCGATATACGGTCGTCCGTACATTCCAAGGTCAAATTGAGCGCAGTGTTCGGAATGTCACAAACTTTTTCTTCTGACTGTGCCCAAGTCTCGGCACCATTGTCAGCAATACCAATAAAAATCAGGTTCTCTCTGCGTGACCGATCTTCGAAGTCATCAAGCCGTTGGCTCAAAACTGTGACTTGAGGGTTATGACCTTCAGTTATTTGGCCTACGGACGGACGAACACTTTCTTCGACAGCGGATAGCCTGTTGTCTAGGTCGGAAATCTGTTGCTCAAGTGAGAGTTGGGCCTCTTTTAGTTCGTTGAGGGAAGCCATAACTTGTTCATGTTTTGCATCCACTTTATTGTGCAGGGATCTGATTAAAGAAAGCAGCTCATTATACTGTTTGCCAGGGTCCTTTTTAGGAGGCCCAGGGTTCAGTTCTATGTCGCCAGACATAAACAACAGCTTCATCACATTAACATACTCGCAAAACAAAGAAAACAAGAAAACATTGTAACAAATGGAATGAATATGATATCATGTTACATCGCGTGGTCGCCACAAAATGTACGGCTCTCAAAAGTTGGGTTTTAACATTACCATCGTGTTCTGCTTCTATGATATCGCAATACGTAAAAATGTAGTTATTTGGACAATATATGACTCCACGGTGTCGTACAGTAAATGAGGTATACACGGTCCTTTTACCAAATCCTAGCATGTGTGACAATGCTGATTAATTGCCATATATCTAGTACGATGCCACTGCAACGCTACGATGTTTATATGGGTGCTACGACGAAGTAGAATTTTTGAGGGAAGCAGTTTGAGTGTAGATTGGTATGCACTGTTTACCGCGTCAATGAGGTGTTCTGCCGATTCGTGGAAGCCCTCGAGGATCTCAGTTCGGTCCTGTTTTATGAAGTGTTTGATCCTTGTCACCTCTATCTCAACCTCTAGATACAACGTCTCTTCCTCTACGGGACGGCCTTCCATAGACTGAGGTTCGCTTTGAGATCAAACTGTTATCTCAACCCACTTCTCACTAACGATAGGACATCTTGTTTCGCAGGTATTCGAAACTTTTTGTACAATTCCACTTTCCCATCGTCCGTTGGTCTGACTAAATATATCTGTACCCGTTTTCACCTCAAGAAGCGCAGTAAAAAAGTCCGGCTCCTCGCGGAGCTTTACAAATTTCTCCCTTTAAGTTGATAGTTAAGACATATGTAGGTGAATTTGAGATTAGATATATGGTATCTTATTACGACGGACATGTCCAAAAGCCAAAAGCATCGCGTTTTCCTCCGACAACCAAATCTCGTAAGAACTACTTCGCGCCGCGTAGGAACAATGCGCAAAAATTGCTTTTTCTTGAGGTGAAAACGGGTATAATTAGATGGCGTCGGCTCATTCTGGATGGTAAATTGACTATATAATTCCTCTAGAGCTTCATACAGTTTATTTATTAGGATAGGTTGAGACAGCTGTACATTATACTTAAAGGATTATCGTGAAATATTTCACTGGAGGCATTCCAGAAAAGATTCACATAAAATTGATTGCTCTTTCTAAAGACCGATCGTGAACTCGGCCAACACCAGACTGACCAAACCGATAGCGAGGTCCGACCTATTCTATTGGGTCGGACAAAAAGAAAGAGAGACACCGTAATATAGTTATTCATTTATTTGCACGAGTCCACACTATCCGCAGTGGCCAGCCTGTAGCGAAGAACACTCTCGGCCAGCCAATGGCCATAGGTTGATCCGAGGTGATACTTGCACCGCACAGTCCACTTGATGGTATGCACTGTGTCCGAAAGGAACTCCACCACGTCCGTCGTTTTCCCTTCGGACATGTTGGAGATCACATTGCTCACCCATCCCAACAATAAGTGAAAGGACCCTTGTGCTTTGGTCACTTCTTGTCCCTATTTCTTAAAGTTCTCGTTCACGCGGGACACTACACGGAACATAACTGGGTCCACTTCGTAGAGAGGGAACTTTCCAAACACAATCAGATCGGTGAGTAGTTCCAGTGCAAACACAAAGAAGTCGTTGTTCGACTTAAGTTCTCCAGCGCAGACACCTATTTCGCTTCAGCAAATGTGTTCTCCCGCGCCACTAGCAGACGTCCACTCACAAACATTTTGACAGCTCAAGCTTCACCACACGACTGGCGGATATCGTTCGTTGCCTGAAGCATATGACACAGTGCAGACGTGTCAACAGATTGAATATCATTGATGCAACTAAACGCACGACTCGCGACATCTTGTGCGTATATCACCACTTATACCATACCAAACATGGCGACATCCAGAAGCGTGTCCCCACATTTTCCCACGAAGACACCTGAAGCGCCAACTTGTGGGAATGTCACCAAATAATTACAAAGTGGACATGGCAACATCCAGCAGCGTGTCCCCAAACTTTCCCACCAGGAAATTTCAAGAGACACCGTGTGGGAATATCACCAAATATTTCAAAGCTGGACATAGCGCCATCCAGCGGCGTGTCCCAACACTTTCCCGCGAGTTTATCCCAAGCGCCACCTGGTAGAAGTATCACCAACTATAATCTGAACTTACATTGCTTCATAGAGGGGCGAGTCGCCGCACTTCCCATGATTACACACGACGTCTAAGCACGGCAGACATCTCCAAGCAGCACAGGTTTGGCCAATTTTCGGCCAATGGCTGGGAATGGTCTTTTGGCCAGGGGCCAGACAGCGGTCAGCCATTGGCTGATGACTGGCGTTTCTCTGGCCATTGGCCAATGGCCACTGGCTATTAACCATCGGCCAAGAATTGGCTGATGAGTGGCCACACTTTGGCGATTGGCCAAAAGACCGTCACCAGCCACTGGCCAATGCTCGGCCCAATTCCGTGCTGCTGTTTTCCGTGTCGGATTGCTGAATGAATGGTCGCCAGACTAGGGAAAAGAGCGAGAAGTCTTTTCTGAGCAACATTGAAATTCCCAGATGTCACCCGACGTAACGTAACAGACATTGGCGACTAGCAATGGGTCCATTCACTGTCTGCTGATCGACTATCGTCCGGTGGTCGATGATTGGTCGATGATAAATTTATTGATCGATTATAAATTATTTATAATAAATTATTTTTTTATATTGGAGACATATCAGAAACCTCCGTTTCTGATATCAAAGTTAGGGTACGTTAGCATAGGGGTTAGTTGGATATACGAATATACAGGTTAGATGTCAGACACATAATGATATAAGAAACTAGCTATCCCAATAGGTCGCATTTCAGAAACATGTGTTCACATCGGAAACACATATATTCATATTGATTGAGTATTGTGCTGATTGTGTACACTTTAACTACTATTAGTTAACATAAAAATATAGTAAAAAAAAACTCGATATTTTCTTAAATCTTTCTTTAGTCTCTGAACCAACGTATAAAGGGTAACTGAAATTACCCGGCTCGAAATAAACTGTGGCATAAAAATCGGGCCTGCATGTCGCAATCTTAACTTTTCGTGAAATGTGTGTGTCACAGGTCGGTTTTATCCAGTAAAATTACAACGCGCAGCTCCCTTTGGATGCAGACTACCGAGTCGAGTGCCGGGGCGCGTTTGGCGCAAGTATTGATAGAGGGCGGTAATTGCTTATCGAAATTGCTTGCGACGACCGAGGTCAATTAAATCGAAGGCAATAATTTAGTTATGTAAATTTTGTTTAAAAACAAACGCCAGCGATGAAAGCAAAACTTAACTTTAAAAGGAAACACTTCTCTTTAACATCGGCGCGTTTGCTGCCAACAGATTTCGTCAACATGTCGTCTGATTTCTTTCGCTGGACGGCTACACCTTTCGACGCTGCTCTTGACGCCATATGTCGATACATGCAGCAAATGCGCGTCCCCACTCGTCTCGGTCGTCTGCGTCGGCATACGCCGTTCCCTCTAGGAAGTTTTTTTGGTCCTATTTTTTTACAGAAAGGGATCCCCGCTTTGAAATATTCTACAGGATAAATCCGACTTGTGAAATTCCCATATGGTGAAAACTTTAGATTTCTACGTGCAGGCACCTATTTTTACGATCCAGTTTAGATCGAGCCAGGTTACTTCAGACACCCTCTATATTATATTTTGTGTATATCTGATTCAGCGCGTCAATCTGTCCAATATGTTTTTAAACTTTTTTATGTGTTTTGTTCGCTGTAGGCCGTGCGTGCTTGCCCTGATCGTTTGCAGCGTCATTCACTTGCTTGTCACTCCCCTACACTCCCCAACTCTAGCGCCTTCATAGACTTTGTGGAGAACAAAAAAAATAGTGCGAACGTAGCGGTGGCTGTTGGATGCCGGGAAGGGTCCGACGTGTTTAACGTAAATAGTTGCGAGCGGTAATCTGAAGCTGCAAATTTTGTCAAGTTCAGGGTGGTAGTGTGACGAATAAAAGTGAACACATAGATGTAAAACTGAAAAAGAACGTTTAATGAAGCGAACTTGTGGCTCAACGAAAATACAGTAACCGACCAGGTAGTACAAAATATTGGACTACATTTTTTTTTCTGGTGATGTAGGGTATTTTAATGTTTGAAGAAAACCAAGGGAGAGCCAAACATCCCTATTGAAAATAGCTCATCAGCCTTGATGTGTTATGGGACCCTGTTAGCCCTTCAAACCCTTTAGACCCGTCAGCCCTTTAGACCCATCAACCCTTTAGACCCGTCAACCCTTTAGACCCGTCAACACTTTAGACCCATAAACCCTTTAGACCCAACAACCCTTTAGATCCATCAACCCTTTAGACCCATTAGCCCCTCAGAAATTGAATTCTCTATACTCCGATTCATAATTAGTGTACAACACTGTCAAGGCTACTGACACGCGCATGTGGCTTCATCAAGTGCAAAGGCAAAGGTACGCATCCAAGTCATCTCTTTGGTCGTCAAACGACGGCATTAGCTTATGGGGACTGAGGTACTGTGACGCAGTAACTCCTTGGGGTCCTTCACCACCGCCCGCACCATGCCTGTCACTTGCCGACCCCTCGGCCTCAATCACCCTAAGCTTAAGCTGGAGCGTTCTCTCCGTTCTTTCCTCCAGTTCCGCTTTCTGTCGGAGAGCTTCTCGTTCGGCCACTCTGTCCTCTCTTTGCCGAGCTCGTTCCTGATCAACCCATGTTCGTAATTCTGTTCCTGTCGCGGACGCCAGTTATTGTCAGGTTCTTTATGGTAAAAAGAAAGGAAACTGAGAGGTCCGTCTGATTTTTGATATCAAAGAAATATATTTGCACCCAGTTGTTCTACTTTCTGAATCCCCGCAAAGAAAAAGAAAAGGAAACTTATGAGCAAATAAATAAAAGAAAAGGGCGTTCATCCAAAGTTCGACTTGCCAAGGTTGGCACTGGTTTACGCTGGTGGTAGAAGCCGGTCTCGTTTGGCTCCAGCTGCCGGCGTACCGATGGTGACCAGTCAACCGGTTGTTGGGATGGCTTTGCCGGTTCGCTCTTGAGCCAGGCTTGCCGTTCAGAGTTGACGGTGAGGACAGGTCGGCAGACTTCTATGGATGACAGCTTCGCCGGTGTATTCCGGAGCCAAGCTTTTCCGAATGCGTCCGCTTTCGCCCTGAATCTCCTCGTTCCCCTCGACTTCCTTTTCTTTCCTCCCCTTTTATCCTTGTCTCCTTTCATTTTCTTCCTCTTTTTGTCGCCGTATTGATCACATCATTACAACACGCAGTCATAATTTTTGCTTAGTATTTTAAGCACTAAAAATGTTGAATTAGAAATTGCATACAAATACAACTGGCAGGCTACAGTTTTTCTTAAGGCCGGTTCAGACACTTGCGTTTGAGTGCGTTTGACTGCGTTGCGTCGAGAACCGAAAGCGAGTCACCGGCACATCTGTGCTTCGTATGAAGCGTGGAATCCAATTCGAGGAATCATCTTGGCACGCGATATAAGCAGCAGGGATGTGCTGGTTTCTCACAGCCGCAACGCAGTCAAACGCAGTCAAACGCAACTGTCTGAACCAGGCTTTACTTCAACAAACTTCTGCGAGTTGCTTGTAATTGTTTGACGGGTGTGTTTGAAGGCCCCACAGACATTTCAAAAAACCTCTTAGAACTTTCTAAAGGGCATTTCAAACCCTTTAAGAAAGATTCTGATGTGGATGTCCTTCTTTGGACATAGTCTGCAGGACCTTTGGCCCTAATTTGCCAAAAACGTGCCAAACGTTGGGCTTCACTGCTGATAGGTTGACTCTCATCGTGCGTCTTTGGGCTTCATTCTCAAAAAAAGTGCCTGAGGTAGGCTTTACTGCAGGTTCTTCAGCTTATATATGGTATCCCTGTCTCAAGTCAGGCACCTTGGCAGTTACATGGCGATATTCATGGAAAGGCAAATGAGAATACTGTGGTACTAATTAACCCCTGCGAGACCGAACCATATTAGGTCTAAGGTAGGCCACTAAGACTGGAAATCTCGTGCCGAGTTAGGCGTTTCTCCGGCGTGTTACGTGGGTGTAGTCCCGAGCTTGATGTCGAATTAGCAGCAGGATCTAGCAAAAGATTGACCCGATGCAGGTTAGTTCGTTTTGCTTTCATACGCGCTCTAAACTAAACTTTGTAGGCTAGGACACGTGGTAACTGAAAAGAATGCACTGAATAAAAAAATGCACTGAATGAAAAGAATGTGCCAACGAGGAATTTCAAGATTCAAAATAATCCGGGCCAAATTGAACTTGGCGCGTACGAGCGGGGAGCAGCGCGCGTTAACCACTCGGCAAAGCATACGACTCTATGACGCGACAGCTTGCCTCGTTGACAAGCGGGCCATGCAAGGGTTCAAACGCGGACTGCAGAGTTCGAGTGAGGTCAGTGAAATTGGTTCGCGATTGACGTAGTAAAGAACATATTCCTTAGTGTGAAAACATTTAGATTGTTAAAGATCTGACGTGTAAAGGGCAGGGGACGATAAGTCCGCTTGCATCCTGACTTAGGGTCGGCGTTGCAGGCCATAGTTCTGCCGGGTTTGGAAATTAGACATTTACTTGAAGCAAAACGTTGCGGATGAGAGTGAAGATTTTGAATCTCTCCGTTACCCTGCGGTAGCTTTATGAGTCTTTTAAGGTAGAACGCGTGGCGCTGAATAGCACAGAATCAGCTGAGAATGTCGGCTACATGTCTGTGGGCGCCCTTGATGTGGTGAATGTCAGTGAAGAATTGAGGCAGGAACTCCAAGTGGCGAGTTTTCTTGGGAATGTTGCTAGCCTAATGGCGCGTTTGCTCTTGCCTACAAATAGTGGCTATCAAAGCGGGTTTAGGGCAGCGGAAATTCGGAGGTGCTAAACATCTATATCTGCCGTTGCTGCATGTGCATATTGAAATAGTGACACGTAGAGTGAAAATTATAATAGGCCCTGTGACCAACTCCAAATGTCAGAGCACCCAGCGACTGTTGTGAAGTTTGGCTGCTCTCCCTGTTTACGTGCTTCCTTGAAAAACATGGCTAGGGTCATCGATTATTTTCATCTGCATAAGTAGATAACTACTTTATCAGCGATTTCGTTTGCCTTGGGCGGTAGGCTGGGTCACTTTGTTTGCCTTGGCCATCTGGAGTGTGGAATTTAGTTAGGATTCTTATAAAGCACGCGAAAAGTCTAAATTGAGTGCAGACGGGTAACCAGGCTCAATATCCGATAAGAAATTAAAACCTACTTTTAACAGGCCAAATAATCGCATCGCTGACAGCGTATTTAAATACTAAGCGCTTAATCAATTCCGGAATCCGCTAAATTCTAGAGCGTGATTCACTAAGGCTTGTTTACCTAAGCCCCTGGCTCCCCTCTACCTCTCCCCCGTAACCCAGGGGAAACCCAAAACGTTTGTGTCGACGAAACCTCACAAGGTCTATCGATAAAACAAATGCAGCATTCCTTTTACTAAAACAAACTATGAATGGTACGTCACATGTCGACGAAAAAGTTTGTCCACGAAACGTGGTTCGGCGTACTGACGGTCGCCGTTCTCACTTTGGTGTACGTGAGACGTCAAAAGTAACCTTCGCTCGTTTGCTAGAGCATGTTCCGGGTTGTTTTGGCACAATAACGTCAAACTTTTACCCGCTGCCACCTCAGCATTGGCGTGTGTGAACAAACAATTGTTATTTGAAGACTCTTGGTAGCTGGTGAAACATTGGGGCCCTTCCTCTTCCCCCTTACCGATTAATTTGTGGACGAGCGACAAAGTGCAACATTTTGTCGGAGGTGTTTGTGGTCATCAGGAACTCTTCGAGCGTTACATACGTTGCGGCCCCGAAGACTGCTGATATTTGGATCAGGGTATGCTTGAAACTTACTGATGGGTATATACCAATATTAAACACCCGCAGTGTATTTGGAAAGCTGTCAAGGTTGGTGCTGTGGTTTGAATGTTATTAAGATAACATTTATTATAATATCTTTTCTTTCGGCCAAACAATAGGTTGGCTGTTGAAGTGTTGAAATTCTGACCGAAGCGGCTTCAGCATTGCGGAAGCTTATTGCAGAAACGTTGCCATATGACCAAGGTGTTAATTTCATTATCCAAGGATCCTCAGACCGTCGAAATTATATAATTCTCAACTTCCCGTGGGGCGGATCAGATGTACTTCATCAGATTGCCATGTAGCTGCCAATGCACAAAAAAAACACCAAAAAACCTAATGTTTGTGAGAATAAGCGCCGGGCCTCCAGGTGGTTGGTTTGAATACCAGCAGATGGGCCTTCAGTTTGACAAAACCTTATTGCGGAGAAAGTGCTGTGTAACCGTGCTTGCACATCAAAAGATCACCATGCAGTTCAAACTGTTCCGCGGTCGTCCGGTCGGGCATGCCAAATGTCCTTCAATGGTTTGGCATGTAAAAAAAATTACTTCGACGTTTGGTTTGCTACGTGACTCTAGCTTTTACTTCAAAGTTGGTTTTCCTGTTCTGCAGGTTGCTAGTTAGTTTGAACAAATAAGAAACTCCTCGCATTGCTCAGGTGCAATTACTGGAAGCACGTTGCCTTCGAATGTCCCGCAAAATCTGAAAGCCGGGGCATTAATTAAAAATTGTCATTAGCAAATTACTGTATACTTACAATGCTGCCATCAGTAGGTGAGGCTTCCTTGTGAAATGTTATAAATTTTGGTTATTTATTGTTTTGCTACTTAATTACTCTGCTCAATGAGGCATTCAAACACGTATTTCCGTATGCTCTAGAAAGTGCATGAAAGTATGACCAAATTTCTTTGTGCTTCTTATATCAACCATTGCAAGCGTGTAATGCCGACAGGTACCCCATGGATATAAACATGTGTATTATGCACGGTAGTGTAACATCAGGAATATGGCGCCGCTTAGAAAGCCTGCTTGCAACGATATGAAGGAAAAAATGTCTTATTAAAACAATTTTTTAAAGGCGTTGTTACTCTTTCGTGAATGAAGTCTTCAATATATGTTTCTTGAGCTGGGCGGACATTCAAAAGGCGAACAACATTCATGGTATGGTAATATTCGTTAATAACCTTTTTAATGTTTGGGTTTATGGATAGGCCTACCTGAAAAATTAAAATATATAGGCCAACTTACACAATTAAAAAAAAGCGGGTTTGGAGATATCTGTTGACAATTTCACTCCTTTCTATCCTCGAATTCCGAAACTGAAAGTCCCAAGTGCGCCGGAAGGGCTTACCACATGACGCTGGTCGAAGTGGCGGTTTTTGTGACGTACGAAATCGTCATGATCTCGTATCTTCCGTGCGGCTGCAAGGCTGCGGCTCGGGTTATGCAAACTTGCTGGGGCAATGTATACCACCCTCGCTTTTACTGCCTCATTGACTTTCGAAGCTTCAGTCACTATTGTCTGTCGGCGGGGGAGGCGCTTTGCCAAGAGAGTAAGCGCTAAAGTTTGTCCCATCGAGTGTGCAGACCCCGAGCCGAAGCCTGCCAGCCGCAGCGCAGATATGAGATTATGACAATTTTTACGTCACGAAACCGTCACTTCTATAAGCGTTACGTTGTCTACGCTTCCGGAGCACTTGCAACTTTCAGTTTCGAAATCGGAGGGTTTCGAAAGTTGTCGACCGATTTCTCCGAACGTTTTTTTATTCTTTTTTTTATTGTGTTAGTTGATCTAGCTCTCCCGGGCGACTACCTTGAAAATTAAAATTGCAACATAGCCCATAAAACCAATAACCAGACTTTGGCTGTTCTTGACCCATTGAATGTCAGCCGATATATACAAATATATTTTGAACACGGCACTCACGGAGCAATAAAACGCCGTTTTAAAATATATATTTTGAATAAAATTATTACACTGTATATATATATATATATATATACAAGGATGGACAGGCATCTTAATGAACAACAAAACATGTTGTGTCTGTTTGCCCGTCAAACACACGGTGAAAGATTTGATTTATGGTTTATAAAAACAGAAGTCTGTTGGATACCTTATTATTCTTTATATCACATTTCTTTGGCTGCCTCACCGCGCGTACCATTGCATTTATTGTGGCCTCTCCACTGACCCATGATTAGAAGCCAGAGAGGGTTGTGTCCTAAGGAGGATTGCCTCACGAAAATTAATCTCTCACAAGACGATAGCTGCCCTCAAAATTTTGCCAGTTGCTTCGTGCTTAACTACATGCGTTTAGCATCTTAAAAATATGGCAGCTATTTTAACTAACGAATCACTACAGCTACCACAATGTAAACAATAATGGCTATCACTGGCTAAACCAATCACGCACATTGAATTTGCATGATCTTCCGCCTTTTTTTTTTTGGTACGTGACTTGTTTAGCCGGTAAATGAAAACGCTTAGAGACGACGACCACCTGGCGAAAAATTTGAGTTGTACAGCAAAATGTCTGAGTTTGATAAGCGCATATTGCCTCCCGCGTCGCCGAGAGAGCCCGTGCGTGGCCGAATAGTTACCGTCCTTGCCTTTCGAGGGGAGGCCCCAGGTTCGATTCCTTGGAGCGGACGTTTTTTAATATCCTTCAATTTCGCGCTCTCGTAGCTTCTACAACCTTGTCGACTGTTTCGAGTCAAGAACATTCTACGCCACAAACGTTTTACGGCGAATGTTCCAGAACCAATGCGGGTACAAATGATGCTTCGCGTGGCAGTCAGAGATCAGCCTCTCCCAGCGCTTGATCGTGCTGCTTCGCCCCATAGACGCCTGCGGCACTTACCTTCTATTTTGTTTTGGTCAAAAGTTCGCCCGATTGAGCGTTCAGCTTCGCCAGGTCATTGCGGCCTCATCATTTGCTATTCGTAAACAATATGATCAAATGGGATCATATAAGAATATATAAGAACCTTATTAGAATATATAAGAAACATATAAGACGTTTCTAAAAACTTCTAATATAATCATTCATTGTTCTTTTATGTTTCTATAGTGTGTTTTATGTTCTTATAAGATCCAATTTAATCATATGCGTATATTGAACACGGACAGTTTCATACAACTTATATTTTTACTTGGGTGATACGGCTTTGGACTAGTGGATATGCTCCATCCAATCGAAGCGTGGTCTGCTGCGCTTAGTGAGAAACAGACTAGTGTGCAAAGTCTGAGCAGTTATTACTGTTATCAAGGTGTTATTCTGGCTCCGATGCGGTAACAAATGCAAGAAAGTTCACATACCGATTTCTTTGACCAGCCTGCGCTTCATCAATTATGTGGTGCCAGATATCTCGTATGCCTGGTACGAACTTTACATCGAAGGAAGGCAGAAAACAGTGCAAGATAGGCTTCACTATATTTTATAAATATGTCAGCAGCGAACAGTTTATAAAATATTATCATCAGGTACGACGACATCTGCGTTCGCGTGCGCTTTCGTTGATCACTTGCCACTACAGTTGTTTATGCTTGCATTTACGGAAGATTTAAAACGGCACAGATGGACATAAATTTCAGTAGGTCTATCAAAAGTCCATATGGACAGCGTACGCCGTGTGCCTCCAAAAGGTGCCAAGTTATAAGCAAACAACAGCTGTCCCCTGATGACTGAAAACAATATATGAGACGTCGTGTGTTCTCAACAAGGCGACCGTTATTTGCCTCAGCTGGCCCAGCTGTGGGAACGGCTGACAGTTCGTAAAGTAAAGTTTCCTCCCCCTTTTTATAATATTTAATTTCCTTAAACATTTATCGGCTCCTGCTCTTAATGCAGCCCCTAAATCAACTAGACGAAAAACAGAAAGGACTGATTTCTCGCTGTAGCAGAAAGATTATTCGCGTCAAACTTGGTGATTTTCGGTATTTGGCTCCGGGGCCTGCGTGTTATATCTTATACTAAAATGCTCCATCCAGAATTCCTCGAACGAGAGGCGATTGTCTTCTGGCGTATGTTTCTTGGCTGCTCGCTTCTTTGGCCGTTCTTTACGAGGAACGCCACTGTTGAGTGAGTAGAGACAATTCTAAAAGTTAACAAGGCAGCAGATTTGGTTTCAGTAGGACTCCTTTACTTAAAGCGGCGGTCCCACGGTCCAAACCATAATACCGGTGGCAGCTGTGCTAAAGCTCCTGTTTGCGGTACAAATGTCGCGTCTGTGCGCTTGCCGCGTATTTCGTTCTTTTTGAAAAACATTGCCAATAGACCATTTGCTGTCTTACCCAAGCATCAAGGAGAATGCAGGGATTGGTGTTCCACGCGCCACACGCGCACGCCTTTCGTGTATAAAATATTCGATGTAAATAACCAAAAGAAAGCATTGACGAACGCGCGTGCAAGATGCCATTTGTTTTAGGTTTTTGCTTTGGAAAAGTTACTACTGCTGAGGCCAGCACGTGCGGCGCATGGAACACCAATCCCTGCATTCTCCTTGATGCTTGGGTAAGACAGCAATAGGTCTATTCATCATCACTAGTTTCGTGTCGAATGTGATATGCATTTTTTGAAGCTTAACGTACAATAACAAAACAAGAAGTGCAAGTTTTGATATCTTCAAAGACATACCTCTATGCATTATACGTTTCTAGACTTCTACGTTTCTAGACGCATTCTACGTTTCTAGACACCCACCACGCGTTCTTACTTTTCTATTGAATAGAGGAAGGACTCGTTTAGTTCCGTGAATGCGTCTTTTTCCTAATCAACACACTCAAATGTTTCTAATATTTATTGAAAAGAGCCTTTATATGAAATTTTGAAGTGTTGTAACTCCGTTTCATGTCATAAGTCAGCCACGACATTTAAGGGAATGCTCCTGGTAAACATAGAAACTTAGCATAAAAAGTATTAGAAGTGCAACTCCAGCGGTTGTTTTGTAAACGCCACTTGATTGTGATACAATTTAAAAGAATTTCCTTCACGCGTTCTTGGTTTTCTCAGATAGAGTTCAGACATCTGATCTAATTTTTTTCTAATTGTATACTATAGCAACTGGGCTGGTTCTCTGTAAGGCTGGTTTTGTTGTATTTATATTCAGCATTGTTTTAAAACAGTCTCAAATCGTGGGACTATTTTCAAGCTCGACTCTGTACGACAAGAAACCGGTTTCAGAGAAGAGGACAGCTATTTAAGCAACGATTCTTTAATTAGAACTTTTCTCTTCTTATTGAAAATCACTTTCTATGATTATAGTTTTTTAAAGCATACTAATTGTCTTAAATATTAAAAAGGACTTATGTTGTAGCAGACGGCGGACACTTGCGTCATCTTTTGAAAGGTGGCTGACATTCGAGGTTGAGAAGTTCAAGAAAAATGGCGCTGATTCTGTCCCTGACGCAGAGGATTCTCGTCTCAAATATTTCCTCGCGCTTCTTCCTCGTTCTTGCAGTGAATCACAGTAGTCTTGCGAGGCAAAACAAAACAAAACGAGAAGCGCGTCACAAGGGTTACGAGCGAATTCTTGAAAACATCTAGTGCCTATAAATATGATATTCAATGCTGAACACCATGTTCCGACACCACGAAAGGTGCAAATATTGAACTACGTATGATAACGACGACGAAGGGAATCATTTTTTGCCTCCATTTAAGATAAACAGAACATACTTTTTTGTAAGGTTCCAGCTCTCCAACCGCGCCGGTTTTGTTTTGTTCGCCATCGTGCAGGGATTTGAGATTTTTAGTTTTAACGTTACTCTACTCGTAGACAACTTACGGAGAGTGTTATGTCCAAACCGCAGTGACTGGGCCTCACGGTAAGGCAAGCAAACAGTCAGTCATCGTGGCTCAAATCTGAGGCTCAAGAAAAGGTCTACTAAACCCTTTCCCATGAAGTGCGCTATAAATCGCCGTTGCTATGGTCGAAATCTTCCTAGATTATCTTTTTTATTATTCATTTCTTTATTGAAATAAGAATAATGTCAGACAATCAACTTTCATGGTGTTGGTTTAATAATGCAACGACTCCAAGCTTCCACTTTGCGCTTTACACCAACCATGACTCTTGCCCTTTGCAACTAATGATAAGCAGCCAGAGCCGAGTTGCTAGAAACAGCGTCTCAGCTGAAACTGGGGAAAGAAAGCACTGCCAAAGCCAGCGCACGAGCTGAGCGGGACTCAAGCCGCGTCTCAAGACACTCGCGCGCCCCACCCTTTGCAGTGCTTTCTTTCACTCAGTGTCAGCTGAGACGCTGTTCTAGCAAGCCGGTCCAGGATCACAACTCGTGAAGTTTCCTCGCGCTTCTCTTTCGTTTTTGGGAGTCCCCGCAATCAGTGTTGCGAAATAAAATCAAGCGAGATGCTCAGTGCTGCCCTGCCATGTTCTTCTATGACCGGGCTAGAGAGCGGTTTTCCCTGTGGCCTTCACTCTCGCCTAGGAGCAATGGGACTTCTTTAGCCGCGTGGGGGTGCGACCGTACTACCATGCCCAACACCGCCTGAGCCATCCTGAACAACTGTTCCCCGACCACTGCGATTGAAAATGTGTGCAATTATACTTGCTTGAAATAACTGTAGTGAGCCGATTGAAATAACGTTTCGGCTTACGATAATTAAATGCTTGTCAATACAAACTCGTTTCTTGAGGAGACGAAGAGAAAGAGGTGTTCCGCATAAGTCCCTGCAGGCAGACGGCCTCATAACCTGTGGGTCTAATTACTCTAGAAACTTCTCCAACTCAACCCCGGAGCAAAGAGGACAACACGGTGAGGAGGAGGTGCCTCTCAGAAGGAATTAAAGCGCTGTAGGTGCGGTAGGGTTACAGCGACCCCTTCGAGCTGCCGCCGCAGGGAGCAACTACTCCCCGTGCAAAGGCCGTAAGAGATCGCGCCTGTTCACTCTAGCCCGGCCATTGTTCTTCCAACTGCTGAACGAGGCAAGCGCATGTTCATTAGCACATTTGGCTTCAAACCTAAACACGTCAGGAGAATAACGCGGAGGGAAAACTTGCGCTGCAGAACCCAGGAATCATCGACTCAAACCACGCCGCCGCCCATTTCGATCTGGATGAGCATCGTACCGGCGTGCTAAATTTCTCACCCACGTCGGAGAAACTAGGTGCCTCTTAGGATAGTTTAACTTTCCACTGCCTAAACATCTAACAACAAATTACTTACGGTGTATTTGCACAAACGTTTTCTACACAGAAATAAGCAGACGTTATCGCGTTTCGAAGTCACGTGCGCCAGATCACGAATGCTTGCTAATCCCCGTACTACGCCACTTCGCCGAGAGCTGGGGATTGTCCCACCGTTCCGGCGAGAAAATAATATGGCGTCGAACGAAAATTCGATGTTGTGTAGTAAAAAGAATGGTGGAAGTTTGAAGTCGTCGCCTTCTTGCACCAACAGCGACAAGGTTGACAGTCTGATATTGGGATTAATATTTTCTTCATTGACGTAAATAGGAGCACCGTCGGACTGTCAACTTCGACGTTGTTTATTGAGAATGCAGCGACTTCAAGCATCCACCATGCTTTTCACAAACATCAACAAACTAATCGAACGCATCGTTCGACGCCATCTTCCTTTACATGCCGCCATGTTTCGAACATGCTGCCGCCATGTTCCGAAACCACGAATGGTGCAAACCTTGAACTACATATGATAGCAACGACGAAGTGAAATTTATTTCTCTTCACTCCAAGATAAATAAACAGGCATTTTTTTTATAGGTTTCAGCTTCCCAACCGCGCCGGTTCTGTTCTGTCCGCCATCGTGCAGGGATTCTTCAGCTTTCAACCTTACTCTACTCGTAGACAACTCGCGGAGAGTGTTATGTCTAAAACTCAGTGACTGGGCGTCACGGTGAGGCGAAAAAAGCCAGTCATCGTGGCTCGTATTTGGCACTCAGGAAAAGGGTAGAATAAACCGCTTTCCCGCGACGTGCGCTAAAGATAGGCCAAACGCTCATTGTGCCGTTTTCCTGCTGATTAATTTTGTTTCTTTGATTTAAATAACAGCAGTATCGCTTTTATAACAGCAATTGCTTTGCGGCAACTTGACCCTCTAGGTCTTGCAAGCGCTGCTTGGTGCTCCCGAAAATTCAATTAAAAAGAAATCTCTCGCTGTATACCTGGGTGACTAATTCAATAAACGTTTTTCTGAAACTGAACCTCACAGGCATGCCGGTTTGGTGGCTCTAGTAGAACAATATTTCTTTGAGTTTAGAAACCTCAGCTGAAGTGAAAAAAGTAATGGATTACTAGTAACTCATTACTCAAAAAAGTGTTTGAATTACAGAATCGTTACAGCTCAAGAAATGTAATGGAGGCGTTACGAAATGTCTATAAAATGTAATTGACTACAAGTAACTTGTAACGCGTTGCGAACAAGTCTGCCCGCAATCCGCACTGCGCGATCTACGAAAAGGCCCTAATAGGGCCTTCTCGTAGATCCTAAACTGCGGAATGAGGGCCTAGCGAACGTGTGCTCAATCTGCACTCAATGTTATGGCACGAGCTCCAACTGGTTCCCGCTAGCATCGCATAGCTTTTGTGAATGGCCTAAAGATTCCTAATGGTGATTCTGCTCGCTATTTTCAGTTGCGAGGTCTCTCGTGCTGCAAAATAATTGTAGACGGAAACTGCGGTGCTCGACGTCGAAACTGATCATTTCAAGCAGAATCTGATTATGTAAATCAGACATAACAAGTCGGCGTTTTCTACCGGTTACAATGTTCAACATCACCTTGTATCTCCTGTTTACACTAAGTCAATTGAGCCTGAACACCCATTAAGTTTATAAGTCTTTAGAGGCTTATTATTATTTTATATCGCAATTATCGTGAAGACAGCGTGCATATACCTTCATGTGGTCTACGGTTCGTTGTCATTTGAAAAGAGAAGACGGTCTACGGTGTTTTGCCATTTGAACGTGAACGTGCAGACGGCCATAGGAACGTGAAGACACACTGAACTTTGGATGATCCGGACCGCTTGGCGGTTCTCCCGTGTACATGTTGTAAAAATACAAATAAATATTACAACAACAAGTGTGCGTGAGTTAATAATAATATTAATCTTTATTTCCAGACATGCATGTGTCTGAGGGGATGCGGCAAAAAAGCACAAAAGAAAATTCGGCACAGGCAGATTAGACTGCTTACGTATGGGAATGCGAAAGCATTGTAGTCCCTTTGGTGAAATGTTTTCGATTTATGTTTTAGACATGCATTAAAGTTCTTTCTGCTGATTCAGTGTGTGACGCGCGGGAGGCAGCGCGCTCATTTTATACACTCATGATGTGGCGCCACCTCCTCCCCATTGGCTGCGCCGTCGCGTGACCAATGACTTACACAACGGGCAGCACCTTGTGGGGTTCTTTATGGAGGTCGCTCTACTAATAATCGCCGCCCGATCGGTATGCGTTTCGCTCGTCACCCAGGGAGTGACATAACACAACGAGAAGACAGCGAATGGGTTTACTGTACCTCCCGGTTGCCCGTCGTCGAGAGCCGGCAGTCCAGGCCCGCCGACCCTTGTTGTCGCCCGTCGATCAGAGCTCGCAGTCGGAGTCCGTGTCCAGGCCTGCGGATCGCCCTTCCCACGCCAGCGCTGCGTAGGCTAGCTGTCCAGGGCTATCACAGCCCGAGTCTCGCTGCGGAACCACCCCGGGATCGTCGTGGCCCAGGTCGGTATGGCCAGGGCTCGCCGTTTCCACCGGTCCGTCTCCAAACCTCGCTGGTGGACCGCTCCGGGGTTCGCCATGGGCCAGGCCAGGCAGCCCGGCTCCATCGTTCCTGCCCAGCTCCAGCCTCGCTCAGCACGCACTGTCTCGCGCCAGCTCGTGACTTCTCCGCCGACCGCCTGTCACGTGCCCTCTGCCTCGTCTTTCACCCTCGGCTCCCACACTCTCCCCCCCTCAAGGCCCGGACTTCGGGGGACTTCCGATACACGGGACTTCATGGGCCTCAGAGAGGAGTTCTTCCACGTCGAGGCACGGGGGAACAGGTGGACACTCTGGTCGGCGCCGTGTGAGGTGTCGAAGAGGCGGCCGCTGTTGCTGTTGCCGGAGTGGCCACGTTGCAGCGTCCGAAAGCGGCGTAGGTGGTGGTGGGACCCTCGGCGTCGGTCTTTCTTGGTGCCGGCATCAGCTGGCTCTTCTAGCGAAGCCGGCAGACAATGCCGACCTGTCCGTCGCTCGCTGTCCCACTCACCGCGATGCAGCAGGGGGCTTGCTCTAAGCTGGTTCGCCCGACGCGGACGGACCTGCCCCGTTCCGCTTAGAGGTCGCAGCGGGCTTAGAACTGCCCGCCTGAACCGTTCGTCAGGCCGAACAACTGTCAGCCACCCTGAGCACTTGGGAAAACGAATGGGCCCGTGTTTCCTCCCGGTGGGCTTCCTGGGTTACGCCGTCTATGGCCGTCTTTCCAAGAAGCTATTCTGCGCAGAACAAAGTGTTAAAACAACACACAACGAACAAATACTCTGCCGCAGATTGTGGCAGTGGCCATAGCCTCCACCGCCAAATTGCTTGCCGACGGGTTCGTGTACCATGCGGCTAACTCGGCGAGTCCGCATTCCAGAGCTCGCTCCTGGGTCGCCAGGAACAGGGGATTTCTTGTGTCCTACCGCAACCTCATGTTAATCGTCTTCCCCATCGCGACGACGGTAGTATCCTTTCAAGTCAGCGATGTGAACCGGGCAAGCCTCCTCGTTTGTATCTCGCCGAGTAAGCCTAGAAGTAAGACACGACGCTCGCGTCTTTATACCTCGGGTGCCCTTCTCACCTCGGAGCAAGCGATGCGGCAAAACCACTAGCTGCGTTGCTCAAAGCGTGAGTTTCCTTCAGAACAGGTAACGATGGTGTAAACCTAGTCCATCTTTTGCGCAAGCGAAGGGATCCAAAGCCTGTGGCGGGATGGCCATATACCATACCCGCGTTCCGCAACGGCTACGTATACCATGTGCTACTCGATGTAAGCGTCAGCGTCCCGTTCCGTCCACGTGCATACGAGCTCTAGGGACTGATCGGTCCTCGGAGGGGGCGGCAGCTCAGCGAGCAAGCCCGCTTGAACCGTTCACGCCTCAAGGCAAGCTGGACAGCTACAAGCCACCCAAATGTCTACCGCCTCATCCCCGGCCAGGTCGTGACGCGACATAACTTATTAAAAGTCTTGCTGTCACTGCCACGACCGGCCAGAGTGAAGTCGCAAAAGCATCCTTTAAGTCGGCTCTGTAGTTTTCTATAGGGACGACTCCCCTGAAGGGAGAGCCGTTCCTCTGCCCTTCGTCGATTGTTGGAATGACGCGAAGCAACTAGCCGTCTTGGCCCAGCAGTTACAAATCATAGTGCTCATTAACTCGCCTGCCAGCGTTCCCGGTGTCAACTGCTATCTCCGCAATTTTCCCGACACCCGCTGACAATCTCGTCCGCCAGTGTTCCCGGTGTCAACTGCCATTCCCGCAATCTTTCCGACACCCACTGACAAAAACCCATCTGCACCCCGGGCCTCGACAAGCGCTTACTTGCCTACCGCATCACCCCAAGCCTAAATCCTAAATCTGCAATGAGTCCTGGCTGTTTCCCCTCCTGCCAGTCGTTATCCTGCCTTCCAGCGAACATGCCGTGCCTCTCCTCTGCCTCCGAAGACGACTTTCTTACATCTTAACCGCGCTCCTCGTCTTCCCCCGGTTGCATCACCTCCTGCCAACCACTATTCTGGGGTACCCGAGAAAGCGCGTCCGCAACCTCGTCCTTCGAGCCCTTTAGGTACTCGATTCGAGGAGACACCTGCTGAGCTCTGCTGTGAGACAAGTCGCCAAAATTCCAACATACTTTGTCTCAACGGGCATCGTTAGCGTTAGTGAACAACCCGCTCAACGAATCCGTGGGACTCCCTGGGGACGACTAGAAGCAGAGGCATACCGAACGGGCCCCACGTTGGTGCGCCATTTTAATGTGGGTTCTTTATGGAGGTCGCTCTACTAATAATCGCCGCCCGATCGGTATGCGTTTCGCTCGTCACCCAGGGAGTGACATAACACAACGAGAAGACAGCGAATGGGTTTACTGTACCTCCCGGTTGCCCGTCGTCGAGAGCCGGCAGTCCAGGCCCGCCGACCCTTGTTGTCGCCCGTCGATCAGAGCTCGCAGTCGGAGTCCGTGTCCAGGCCTGCGGATCGTCCTTCCCACGCCAGCGCTGCGTAGGCTAGCTGTCCAGGGCTATCACAGCCCGAGTCTCGCTGCGGAACCACCCCGGGATCGTCATGGCCCAGGTCGGTATGGCCAGGGCTCGCCGTTTCCACCGGTCTCGTCTCCAAACCTCGCTGGTGGACCGCTCCGGGGTTCGCCATGGGCCAGGCCAGGCAGCCCGGCTCCGTCGTTCCTGCCCAGCTCCAGCCTCGCTCAGCACGCACTGTCTCGCGCCAGCTCGTGACTTCTCCGCCGACCGCCTGTCACGTGCCCTCTGCCTCGTCTTCCACCCTCGTCTCCCATAACCTTTAGTCAGCCAATTGACTGCGACGTGACGTGTGCAATGACGCACGCACTAGGCACACCTTTAGTTATCCAGAACCGTGGAGCCGTCGTGGCTTCGGCGAAGCGTGCCATCTCTTATCCCGGAGGCCCGGGTTTGATTCTTACCCTAACCGAAATGTACCAAAATTTTTTTTTCCAAAGTCATTAATTTTTTTTTTGTTTACAAGAACCTCCCTAAGAAATTTGACTTCAATCCGAGCTTTTTTTTACATGTATTTTGCTCTTTGCGCTGTTGGCCATTTTTGGTACCACCGCTCGGTCATGCCACCACCGACGCCGGACTTTGGAGTGATAGGGCAAATAATCTTTTCGCCTTAGAAAGTCTTCTGACGAGCCATCAGCCACTTTTTACAGCAATTAACGGTGTGCAGGACCAGTGAGATCATAAAAAGCAATTATACAAAAATATTTCAAATTTACATGAGCTAAGCATCGTAATCACAATAATTATTATCAACGTCAGCAAACGTTTCAAATAAAAATCCTTCACATTGACATTATTACGATCACATTCATTAAAATACAGTCAAGGTTAATGTAAAATTCTCCATTTGTGTTGCATTCAAACAGAAAATATATGGTGTGGTTCACGAAACTACCTTTCGTGAACCACACTATATATTTTCTGTTTTTTCGATATTGCAAAAACTACGCGTCGCCAACAAAAAAAATGCTTGTGTCGTTTTGGTCTTGGGCCAGGGGCCTATATAGGAAAATGATTAAAGTCCGGGATAATTGGACCGTTAATTATTTCTGCGTAATAAATTTTTTTAATATTGTGTTTAAGGGCATAGTTTCAATTAGAAAATTGCTTATCATCATCGAAAAACGCTAAATCAACAAATTGCAGAATAATAGGAGGCACACGAAGGATTATACGGCTTTCTGAAACACCGCACTAAATTCGACGAGTTTTTAAGTTTCGGTTTGCAGTCGGAGCGCATCTCGGCCCCAACGGCCCCACGCCCGGTGGAGAATAGTACAAGCAGCCTCTGCTGCGTTGCGCGAGGACAGCACGTTAGCAGGCTAGGTTGTACTATTTCTCGCTTCAGGGCTTCATCGCTTCATGTATTCATGCTTCTTTTTTGTGATTTTTCCCTTGGCATTTTTATTTACTAAATATCCATTCTCCACGTTTTGGGAGAAATAATGGAGGAGTTGCCACGCCCCGCTGTTGTAAAGCTGTGTCTTCTAGATACTGTTACTTCCATTTGTATAAGCTTTTTCCAAATTGCAAGCTTGTTTTGTCGTTTAAAGTTTTCTTCTTGCTCTTCCCTCCTAGCACGACTTAGTCATGTATCACTGGTTTTGCTGTATAATTTAGGTGTGTGTGTTTCATTTATAATGCCCCGTCTTCCTCTTTATTTCACAATATATCAGCTGGAAGCCAGCTCTTTATGTTCTCTCCTTTTTATCTTCCTCTGTGTCTGAGCGCTGCTTTTAATTTTATGTTAAAAGCTTAACTATATGCTTTCTGATGGTGTGTCACTGGACTGAATGTGGAAACGCTTGCGTATGTCCTGTCTTAATTGACGTAATATGATCCACAAATCGAATTCTCTACAAAATGACATCGCTACTGTAACTTTTTATGCGTCATTCGCACGTGAACGCTCTCAGTACTATTCATAAATGTTTTCTTCGAGTGTTCTCAATATACGATGTACTAATGCGTGTGCTCAAATAAATTTCAGAGTTATATCGCTCACTCTTTTCTAAAATCGTATAATGAGGCTTTATTGAACTTGGTTTAAGCATATATTCTTATATTTTCCTAAGTGCTGACAAAATGTTTTTTTAAATGTATATTACCTTTTTTTCATCTATTTATGCAATACCCACAGCGCGAAATCAGGCACTAAAGTGGGAGATTTGCACAAAAAAGACATACAATGTCAGTCCGACCTGGGCTCCACGACAGATGAATCATTCAAACAACACGTAAACCTTATAAACCATACAAGGAAATGAAATCTTATAAAACCAAACATATAAACAAAACTTATAAACCATACAAGGGAATGTAAGCTAATATGAAGATCCCAACCTAGATTTAATCTAATATGGAAAAAAAAACTCATGATTTGCTAGTACACCAACCACAGAGTGAGACAATTGATTCCAGTAATAGATATCTCTTGACAGAAAGGACATCCTAAATATCTCTGTTTTGAAACGAAAATTCTTGCACCTTTAAACTATGCTCAACACGCTCCGATTGATTGACCTGTACTGATTATTGCACCACTTCTACGAAAATTTCACTAGAAGGTGTATTACCAATAAATAAATATTTTCTATCTTAAAAGATATGCAGGGGTATAAACAAAGGCATATTAAGGAGGCTTAGCAGATTTTCACCCTAATAGAAGAATAGTGACAATAACGAATGAAAGAAAAAAAAGATATCACTACAAAACTGGGAGCTACGCTACAAAAAATCAACAAATGGATCGCATAAAAAGCAATATAGGACTACAAAAATAAGTATGACAAACGCCCGAAAATGTGCGCAACCTAGCATCACATGCTTACAGAAGACACGCACATTTGATTCCAGTTAATAGTTTCACAAGGTGTTCACAGGGACATTTAAGCAAGACAAAATGATACATACAACGAATTAACCAAGTAGAGGAGGAGCAATGAAATGAAGTATTGAAATGTAATCGTGTTTTGGAGGAATAGTTAGAAAACTTTGGTGGATATGAACTTAACGGGAAGTAAATATACGTCGGTCACTTGAAAAGAGGCAGAACAGTTTTGTTGTGCAGTACTCTGTACAGAGTCGAGTATAGCCGCTGCGGTGAACTTTGACCGCTTCTGTTTCTTGTATTTATTAACGATATTGCAATGTGCGTAAAGAACGCGCAGATGCTTTTATTCGCTGATGATATTAAGATCTTCATGAGAATACAATCGGAGGATGACTGCGCTCTTTTACAGAATGATGTGTCATGTGTTTCAGACTGGTGTCTTGATAACTTTTTACTTATCAACCCTGATAAAACAAAACAGCTTACCATGTGTAGAAAACGTGAAACTATTTCTTATCCGTATCTACTTCGCAATTCTACTATCCAACGTGTCCTTCAAGTCCGTGACCTTGGAGTGTATTTTGACAGCAACCTTTCTTTTTCACATCATATTAGCCAAATTGTTACCTCTGCTCTTAGAATGATGGGAATGATATCGCGCCTTACGCGGTACTTTTGAAATCATTGGTGCGTGGTGCGCTTGTTTTTCACCTTGGTTAGGGTTAGACTCGAGTTCTGCAGTGTTGTGTGGAACTCGCTGAATTCATCTGATGCGGCAGAAATTGAAAGAGTGCAGAAACGATTTATTCGTATTGTTTATGATAGGTACTTTGGAACGAGATGCTTCTACGACTACGAATATATTCTTAAAGATTTATTGCTGCAGAACTTGTTAAATAGAAGAATAGCGCGCGACGTTCTATTTTTACATAAGGTTGTACACGGTCGTGTAGATACTGATTTAGTGTCATCGTTAAAATTTCATGTACCGGCACGGGTTGTTAAAGGATTTAGTATATTTTACCCCTCTATTCAATCGAAATTGTCACCGTTGATAAGGGTGCAGATTTGTGGCAATTAGCTGTCCTCTCATGTTGATATCTTTTCAGATATATCAGCGTTTAGAAGGGAGCTAAATTTTTATCTTTTTAATTCTTGATTGCATGTGAGTCTGTTCTTTTTTGCAAGTGGAAGACATTTGTTAAGTCATGTACTACCATTTTATGTGCCACCACACTATGACCTAGTGGTCGTTCTGGGGCATGATTCAAATAAAGCATTATTATTATTATTATTATTATTATTATTATTATTATTATTATTATTATTATATAGAGGAGTCTGCCACGATCCTTTAGATCGCGTCTATATATTGTGCGCGATTCTTCTTAATAATGAAAAGCTAATTTACTATGTGACAATTTTAATATAATAAGATTTACCTAATTTACTATTATGAGACGCTGGCTATAAAACTGTTTTACATAATATTCTTGAACAGAGGCAATGCTGGGTGAAAATATGACAACATCTCTATATTTCTAACGGCTTTATTTGACACAACCTTAAATTACTTGTGCCAGTTAGACCGGTGCTTCCCCGTGCAAACTGAAGAAAAGCATGGGCAAATGTGAAATAGGTACTCATAAAAAAATATTGGTTGATACTCAACGACGAATCATACTGGGAAAATTACTTGAGAAAAATTGTATCGTACTGACAATACAATCGCAGCATTGAGTTGCATTGCAACTCAGTGTTGCAATGCAACTCATTGTGCATTGCAACTCACTGTTGCAATGCAACGCATTGTGGATTGAAACTCAATGCAATTGAAAGATTGAATTGCAACATTGCGTTACAATTCAAAGGTGCTGTGTTACTAACACAAAATGTGTTTAAGGGCCAGAGTTGATGCGAACAGGGTTAGCCCAGGCCTAACGAATATACGTTACACGCAGGCCGAGGCAACAGAAGGCATTCATAGTCCATAGCAAGGAATGCATAAGCCTACAAGGCCCATAGAAATCACGATTTGTCATAGTTAGTCATACGTAACCAGTATGAAGGATAATGACCCTACAGAAACAAAACATTTGGCGCCTATTTGAAAGTAAACGGGTTCATACGGGTAACAGTTTAGCCATACCGGTCGCCAGTTTGTCAAAGCGGTCACTCGTATGGCTCAAAGATGCCCCCGTATAAGCCATAACGGTCACCTCCTTGGGAAAACGGGTCACTCCTTTGGCAAATGGGTCACTCGTCTGGGCAAATGGGCCACTTGTCTGGGTAAGGTTGTCGCACATTTGTTGAAACCGGTGACCATGTTGCACAGACGAATGACCGGTGACCGACAAACTGTACCGGTTTAATCGAACGGCTCTCCGGAGCCCGTTTGATACTGAACGTAAAGATCGGCGGCATGGGCACGCCTGTTTCAGCCGTGGAGGGCTATGTTTCCGGAAGGCCGGGAGCGCCGGTTTGTCGATTTGAAATCGTCCGCGTAATGCAAGTAATTATATTTATATTTTAATTGCGCTGATGTTCGCTTATACTGCAACTGCAGTAAGCAATTTTTTGACAGAACTTTAAAGCCTTGGCTTTTTTGTTGCCTCAGTTTACTTATTCAGCTCAAATCTTTCTCGCAGAAGACGCGACCGCGGGAAAGAGTATGTTTCTAGACTCCGTTTGACCTCCAGGAGACCTACGTCGCGCTTTTCTGACTCCCACGCCGACTAGGAAGAAGGAAGTGACGTCAACAACGCAAAAAGTCAGATTGGATGTTTCTTCTGCGGAAATTCGTCATCAGCGACTCTCACTAATCAACATCCAATCTGCGTTTGCTGCGTTGTTGACGTCACTTCCTTCTCCCTAGTCGCCGTGGGAGTTCAAAAAGCGCAACATAGGTCTCCAGTCAAGACGCAGCGAAGGTAGCGCGCGAACACGTGACTGCGAGAAAATCGAGCATCGCGAGAGCACGGCCGCCATTGCAGCAGTCAAACCTCGAGCTCGCGTCCCGTGCTTTCTTCGCTCGGGAGCAAGCCGAGCTTCTGGCCAGCGCCATTTCCATCGTTCGAGTGTGCTGAAATGCGCGCGATTCGCCCGCTTTCCGAGGCTGCACGTAGCTGCACGTCGTGTTGGAATGCTTGAGGAGAAAGTGTGGGGGTGTCCCGGTGTCTTGCACCTTGACCGCGCTCCCTTCCTCCTCTCTGTTCTCGTCTGTCACGTGACCCGAGGGAGAGGAGCGCACCAGCAGCGCGTGAGCTACACGCTGACAAGCTTTGCCTCCGAGATCCGGATGCGTGCGCGCTGACAGCCGCTTTTTCCTTTTTCTGCTTGTTGTCGGTTGCAGTTGAACTTCGTTCGTACCTGCTTTGATCTGTCGCCTTTCCCTGCGGTCTTATTAGGATGTCTCTCGACAACGTATTGCATGTGCACCAAAGCCATCAGTGTTCGAAAAGTCCTGCGCGTATATCGGCTACAAGCGATTCTTCAAAGAAGTCAGGAATTCTTGCGGTTTGGTTGAGTTTGGCAAATGTCAATTTGTGCGCCGCATCATGTTGAAACTTCAAAGAGCCTTCGTTCTCGTTTTTGTCTTTGTGTGGTTGTCCTGCTTTGACCGTGTCGACGTGTATCTTGTATTACATCTTTAAAGCCCGCTATTACTACTGTAAGTGCACTGCAACCTACTTGTTGACCACGACTGGCCGTTCTTCTACTCAAACTCTTCCAGATTATCTATAAAATTATGCAGCGTCTATTCTTGCGGCAGTAGGGAGAATAGTTTCCCCAAGAGTCTACCATTATAGTCTAGAATTTTCTCGGTTCTTGTTTGCTTTGTAATCTTCTCAGTTGTATAAAAGCTTAGAGTGCCTCTTCACATTTCACAGATCGCTTGCACTTTTGTACTTGTCTACGGAATAGGTTGTAATAAACTCCTATGAGAATTGAAAACAATATTTTGTGTCTGTTTTCCTGTCCATTTGCAAGCGCCTGTGTGAGCAGAGTTTTTCTACGTGTATCCTCTATGTCAGGGGTGGCCAAATCGCGGCTCGCAAGCCGCATGCGGCTCTTTGCTGGTCCAAGTGCGGCTCGCGGATCCCTCGTAAGGGGACCCCCCCCCCTCCTCCCTTCCCCGCCTCTTTCTGCGTTTCCCCAGGAAAAAAAGAAGAGATTTCAGGCAGAGTAAAGTACGGCTCGCGGTTTGGCAGCCTTGTACCCCCATACGTACTGTCGTGCAGCCTTGTGCGCTCATACATACAGTCAGACTTTGAACAAAATTTAAATCTGCCCCAACCCCCTCCCCCGCGGCTCTTAGAAGTTTCGTGGTTTCGTTTGCGGCTCTTAGGCCAGGTCAGCCTGGCCACCCCTGCTATGTTATATATAGGTTTATGAGTTTCGGGACGTCTTAAATAAGTTTAAGATAACCAAACTTCCAGACGATGCCCATTTAGGGCTAGAGAATAATTTGCCTATCCGAATGGCGCGTTCAAAAGTGTGTTCACGTGCAAGGTTGAACGGGCACCCGTATCAAAGAGGGCACCCGTATCAAACTGGCATCCTATCAAACGGGTATCGTTTCAAACGGGTACCGTTTCAAACGGGCCCCCGTATCCCATAATCACGTTTGATCCAAACGAATCGACAAGTTTGCAACGGTTTGATTCAAACGGGTCGACCAGTTTGCCACCCGTTTGAATTTCAAATGTTTTTTTTTTTTTCAGTAGGGGAATGATAATTAACAAGCTTTAAAATGCGGCGCAAAGGGAAATCAAACGCCGAACCGTGATATCTGCAGTTCTGACTGGGCGCCACGACGGGCGAACGGAAGCACAAGCAGCACAAGTAGTTCGACTAATGCGCTAGTATTCGAACGTCGGTGCGCCTAGCTGGCTCCCGGGAGACCGACCGTAACTTCCCACGTGACATCACGATGTCGCAAGGTCGGATGATAGCGCTGCAATAAAAAACGCAGATGTCAAATCATGTCACGGCTTCGCACGGCAACCAATAGGTGGCGCAGCAGGCGCAACGAACCTCCTGCCCTTGCAATAGGACATAGCATGAGACTGCTGATGTGACCCCCAGTTATGTAAGACACATCCCGCATCAAGCGGGGTATCATGCGATCTGACACTATCGCCCATATAAGGCCAAGCGTGACGTAAAGTCCATATAGGTAAAGCGAGCGCAGAGCCCTCGAACGGCGCATTTATTCATATTAGTTGCAGCTGTACATTATTTAAGTCACCGCACTGGGCTTCTTGAAAGTCAAATTCACTAAAACGTAAGCTGAACGCTCCCTCCGAAAAAGCAGAACCCAGGAAAACTTCTCATTAAAGCATACTCCTCACACCCTCCTCCTGAAGAAATTTTGCCTGTCTAGATTGCTCTGATAAACCTGGATAGTGCAAGGGTACGGCGTGCATGCAGCCCATTTAAAACAATCCACAGCTCCCCGCAATCAAGCAACAAAAAAAAATCATAACGCAGACATAAGCTGGACGCAGACATAACGCAGACATAAAACGTAAGCTGGACGCAGAGCCCGTTTGGATTGAAATACCTCTACGTGAAAACAATAGGTTACTTGTGGGCACTTTTTATTTTTCTCCTAATGTCGACGGATCTAAGTTTTCCGACCAATTAGATATGCTAGGCAGTAAATTGGATGTGGACAAGCATCGAATACTCTTACTTGGTGATTTCAATATTCCTGAAATAAACTGGAATTTGGTACATCCTGCAATGTCTGCTCATGCTGCATCATTTAAAGCGAATGCCCTTCTTTCAGTTGTTAACTTTCTCGGATTTACCCAAATGAACGGTCTTCATAACTCAGCAGGACATGTGCTGGATCTGGCCTTGGCCGACTTTCCTATCGACAGCCTGATATCTGTTTCGAATCCGCTTATTTTACCGGATGTTTGGCACGTTCCTTTTTCTGTTGCCTTTATGATTTCTGTGGGGAAAGTAAAGCACAAAAACCGTGAGTCGCTTGCTTTCTCAAGGGGCGATTACTTTCGGCCTTTATCAACATTTAGATTATGCAGAATGGGCTTCCATATATAGTATGACCGATGTAAATCGCGCCGTTGAAGTGTTTACAAACTATATCGTATATGCACTTGAAAGGTTTGTGCCCAAAAAGCGTCCTTACACAAGTCGTTATCCGCAGTGGTACTCCAAAAAGCTTAGATCAGTTCTAAGAAAAAAATTGCATTGTCATAGGAAATATAAGGTCGCAACTTCCACTTTTTCGTATCTAAAATTTTCTGAGTCGTGTGCGCTAGCTAAGACATTGTTGAAGCGCGATAATATCTTACACCGTGAGTCAGTAGAGCGTAGCTTAAATCGTGACCCAATGATTTTTTGGTGATATGTAAAGAATCACACAACTACAACTTCGTCATCAATAAACATACCTGACTCGTTTGGTAATATGCTGCCTGAGCCCAAAGATGTATCAAACGCATTCGCGAGTTATTTTTCTTCGGTTTATTCTTGCTGTCAAACTAAACTGCCTGTGCATGCCATCAGTGATAATGCCAGTGATCACCTGTCAATTTTATCTATTGAAATTACTGATATTGAACTTGCTATCAGGAAACTGAAGCCAAAGTTATCAGTTGCATCTGACAGCTTTCCAAGCTTCATTGTTAAAGGTCGCTGCTTTATTTTTGCGCCCGTCTTAACGCATATTTTTAACTTGTCGTTGGAGAGCCTTACATTTCCTTTCCTGTGGAAGAACTTTATTACTGTGCCATTACATAAGAATGACAGAACGGATGATGTAAAAAATTGCAGACCTGTGTCGTTCCTATCTCCCTTTGCTAAGATCTATGAAATTGTTTCATTTGAGTGCACTTCAAACTTTTTTAAGCATAAGATAAGCCCTTCACAACACGGCTTTATGCGTGGAAGGTCTGTTGAGACAAATCTGGTGTCTTTTTTGAATTTTGTTTCCCCTACTCTGTGTCAACGTGAACAAGTAAACGTTATGTATTTTGACCTTTCTAAGGCTTTTGATCTGGTAGACCATTCACTCCTTGTACACAAACTAGAATACTACGGCGTGAGTACCTCCCTTTGTTACCTGTTTCTAGATTTTTTGTCTAATAGACGCAATTTTGTTCGTGTTCTTGGACATCACTCCCGGCCTTACGTTTCTTCTTCGGGTGTGCCGCAAGGTTCCATACTTGGGCCGACCTTTTCAATGTTTTTATTAATGATTTGAGCTAAATTGTTCGCAATTTGGTCATCTTGAAATACGCAGATGATGTCAAGTTGTTTAGGCAGATCATAGCACTGGAAGACTGTGAAAAACGTATGGAGGATGTTAGGCGTGTGTGCAATTGGTGTCGTCAGAACATGCTAACTCTCAATCCTTCTAAAACCGTTATTATGTCTTTGTGTAGAAGGGGAGAAAAAATAAACCTTCGTTACCAGATTGGCAATGATCCCCTACGAACAGTCGAGTGCAGGCGTGATATTGGTGTATATATAGATTATTCGTTATACTTTACTGTGCATGTTAACAACCTTATAAACGACTCTTTGCGTAAGCTGGGAGTAATTTCTAGACTTATGCGGGAGTTCTCCACATACACCTGTATTCTACGGTTATATTTCTGGTTAATCCGGACCAAGTTGGAGTTTTCCTCTGTAGTCTGGAATTGTATTAGTTCTACGAGCCAAGAGATGATTGAAAATGTTCAAAAGCGTTTTTTTTTAATTATTTCCTATCGTTGTATTGGTCGTACTGGTTATTATTCTTATGCGAGACTGTTGGAATGATGCTAATGCCCTCCTTTGAGTTCCAGACGGCGTGAGCGTGATCTTGTTTTCCCGTACAAATGTATTCATGGATTAATTGATTGCCAAGATCTCACATCTGCTATTAATATTCACGTTCCAGAGTCGAGTTTTGCGGGTTTCTCTGACTTTTCATGTTCATCACATCATCCAAACCAGTCCCATGATCCGTATTTAACACTTCTACGATACCCTCAGGGGAGCAGATATTGATGTTTTAACCCAAATTTTGTAGCTTTTAAGACTTTTGTAACTAACCTCTGAACATTTTGTTGTGCATCATTACCAAGGCGTCAAACTGTTTATGAGCACAGAAAATAAACAAATGAATGAATGAATGAATGAATGAATGAATAACACACGCACAGCGATTTCTTTCTTCGAGCTAGCCGAAATGATTCCCACAATTTTTTAAATTAGTTTATACAACAGGTGTGCCGTCAGCACTGTCAA
This sequence comes from Ixodes ricinus, assembly GCA_037355805.1. Classification (NCBI taxonomy): domain Eukaryota; kingdom Metazoa; phylum Arthropoda; class Arachnida; order Ixodida; family Ixodidae; genus Ixodes; species Ixodes ricinus. The sequence goes on from JAZHYW010051619.1 coordinate 46,322, forward strand.
AATCTTAAACTTTTAGCTCTGTGCATTCGAGACGCTTTAACCGAATATACACTGTCACAATCAAAAAAAAAATTGAAGGGAAGTAAATATTGTTTTACTATTCATAGATACCTCCGCCGATTCGAAGGATGGCAGCTTCCTCCCCTCGGACGAAACTCTTAAGTTCGGACAAAAACTAACCTCGACTTCTTTCACGGCATGGCAAGTAGAAGTAAAGAAAGAAGGTGTACCAAAAAAGAAAATAAAGAAAACAATGGGTGTCGTTTTGAAATCAAGAATTTTGAGCGCTTCTTGCAGATTGAAAAAAAAATTACCACTACATAGTTCACTAAAACTATTTGAAATAGTAGGATAACTGGAAGACTGAGAATTTACCCTTGCAATACATATGTGGCAGTCTTGTTGACGAAAAGAAACAACAACTGGCGTGTGTAAAATCAGGAGGTCTATGAATCCGGCCACGTTGTTGATAGTTTCACTTGGAAGATAAGATGTTCTCGTTTCGAGGCCTCCATTTAAACTGCCTAAAGTTGTTTACTCATGGACACCAACCACATATTTTCAAGCAGAGGCTCGTAAATAAGGTACTAATGAGCCAAATGCCATCATAGTTGTCGACAGGGCACAGGCCAGGAAACACGTTGTTAAACGCGACAGTTGAAAGTACCCCAAATACACCTCGCGTGAGGGTACCTTTTATCATATATAAGTACCTTACATAAAAAAAATCTAGTCAGTAAATATTTTAGAAACCTACTAGAAGAAATAAACCTCAAAAAGCTTTAGAGCTGGAGTAAAAGTATCGAGACGAGACCACCCTCTTCGCGTGAAAAGTAATAAAACATTTGTTCCAAGGTACGAAATGTATGTTTGACTTAATGTGTGCCATATATGTGCATTTTTATGTGTGCCCGTACTTGAGATCAAGGAGCCGACCGGTGCAGAACCTTGTTTTAAGGTCCCACTTTTGAATCCTAAGAATAAAGGTCACACAACCCGCCATTCTCATGCCATTGTGACATGTTGCAAACAAAAAGAAGTACGCCTCCTTGCTGACATAAAAGCATACCAGCAAAGTTTCCCATATTACCCGGAAGACTTTTGAATTTTAATCAGTTGTACGATTGACAGAAAAAACTCCCGGAAAACACAAATTATCCCCCCTTCCTTCTACACTTAAATAATAAATTTTTGCCATGACAGCAGACGGCTGCAATCTACATGAGCAGTGCAATATATTGTCACGAATGACAACTGATGAGGCGGTTATAACAAAGGGAACTAAACGTTTAATGGGGCGAACTTGTGCCCAAAAGTAAAAAGGAAACAGAAGATAATAACAGAGCGTCGCGGGCGTCGAAAGCGGCGAAGCAGCAGGGTCGAACGCTGAGGCGAAACTGACTTCGGCTCACCACGCGAAGCCCCTTTTGTACACGTGTAGACTTCTGGAATAATCGGCCCAGAAGGTTCGGCGTGTAGAACTTTCTAACCTCGAACCAGGGTTGGGCAGAAATACTCAAAAATGTATTTGGAAATACATATACTGGGATACATTAAAATAGAAGCTCAAATACTGATACTGAAATATATCTGTAAAAGTGTATCGCGATACGTATCGGAAATACATTTTAAATAGAGGCAAAAAGTATTCGGAAATACAAATACAGGAATACATTTTAGGGAGGGCAGAAATACAAATACAGAAATACGGATACCGCAATACATTTTTCAAATTTGTTTGAGACGCCAAATGAGATCAAGCATGAAGTTGTAAGTCGAAGTTTTTGACCCCGAAATTACTTTCCCGTAGGCTTGGCACTCGGCCTTGAAGGTAGTGGTTTCGGACGACGAGGAGTATTCAATAGGCTCAAACATTCCATCAAGGACTGACTGCCGTTCTTCCCTGACATTCTGTCTGACTGACGAGGGATGCGAAAGACTTCGACCTCTAAATAAATTCTACTTTATCCTAAATACCATCAGAACGTCACCACGTCCCTGTCCAATAAAGACGCCCCAGTTAACATTGATCACATGACGTCATGGTGGAATGAACTGGTACTCTTGATCTGTAAGTGTGGCCTTGAACGTGAAACTTTACCACGATGCTGCATGAGAGGACAATACGTACTTTCGTTGTAGGTTACCTCGTTAAAGATCGTGCAGGCAGTGTCATTTGAAATGTTCGAGAAAAGTGGACCACCTGAAGCACCTGGAACACATGTCTTATCTTCTGTTCCGGTTGAAAAAAACGATACGGTGGCATCCCAATTGTGAAGGTCCTTTCTGCCGACCCTCCGCCACCGACGCATGGATTGCAGTTCTAAAGTTTCGCCTAGCATCACCAAAACAGAGATTTTATGAATTGCGACCTGATATTGCCGGCACAGGTGCGAGCTCTCCGAGAAACAGCGCGCTCGAGACGAGTCGCAGGTGTACGAAGTCTGGGTCGGTACAGCAAGGCCGCGCCTGGCCTCCTTCCTGGGTTTCGGATCACCAGAGCAGCGGGTCACGTTCACGTCGGCTGGTGACGTACCCTTGAGCCGTGCCATAATATGGAAGCAGCCGCAGACGCATTCGAATATGTGTTGAACTTGGCTGCGTGAGTCATCCTACTATATCAACTCAACCACCACCAGGCTTGTGCTGCAACGGACTGTGACTCAGCTCTGCCGGCTGGGCGTATACTGTGTACGCTAAGGCAAGAGAGACGGTTAGCAGCGGGCATTGAATGCCAGCAAACAATGACTTAAGAAATCCCTACCCGAGGACCTGCGACAGAAGATGCTCTGACTCCACCTCTGGCACACCACCTGGTTCGAGTCCCCGACTACGCAATACTTCTCAGAAGAGAGAAGAGGACGCATAGAAAAAATAGTGTGGAGAGTAGGGAGGAACCTTGGTCAGCATGGTAACAATGCCCCAGCACCTTCTTAATCCTGGTTCCCTCAAAATAAAAAAAACAAAAAAAAAACTAGCGTTCCGATTTTTTTTTTTGAAGGGGCGGGGGAGAGTATTTCTGCAGAAATGTAACAAAATACATTTCACCTGATTGTATCGCGATACAAATAAACATTCAAAATGTATTTCGATACAGGAATACAGCTACTGGTGAAAAAAATGTATCGCGATACAGAAATACAGATACGAAATGTATTTCGGATAATACTATCGCGATACATTTGTATCGCGATACTGCCCAACCCTGCAGGCTCGAACAAGCAACATAATTCTCGGATTTACAAGAACATTAAATTGGATGTCAACAAAAGGCGTCCCCGCGGCCAGGAATCGAACCCTGGCTTTTCGCGTGGGAGGCAGGCGCTATAACCGTTAGGCCACGCGCGCGCTGCCTACTTGGCAAGCTGCGGGCGCGGCATTACTCCCACCTTTAAAAAGTGCATCGCCCCGATGCAGCATAAACCAAAACAAAGCAAACAAAAGTAACGGTAAGCTAAAGAGTAATATGGAACACATAAGGTCCACAGTCCTATCGAGCGTAGTACGGCTTCATGCGCACGACGTGGACGACTTCTGGTCGTGGAGGGCGGCGTGATGAAGTCCACGTTCCGGCGGGCATCACCTCGTAGTTCAGGTCCCCGAGTCGACGAAGTACTTTGTACGGTCCGAAGTAGCGCTTTAGGAGTTTCTCACTAAGACCACGGCGCCGTATCGGTGTCCACACCCATACCCGGTCTCCGGGTTGGTAGTGGACGTCCCTGCGACGAAGGTTATACCGGCGTGCGTCGACTCGTTGTTGCTCTTGAATCTTGATTCTTGCCAGTTGACGAGCTTCTTCCGCGCGTTGCGAGATCAGTTGAGCATCGTCGTTGCCATCGTCGGCCGGCACGTGAGGCAGCATGGCGTCGAACATTGTGGTAACCGTCCGGCCGTGTACCAGTTGAAACGGTGTCATTCCCGTGGTTTCTTGCACCGATGTGTTGTACGCAAACGTGACGTACGGCAACACCTCGTCCCATGTTTTGTGCTCTACGTCGACGTACATGGAGACCATGTCGGCGATCGCCTTGTTGAGCCGCTCCGTTAGCCCGTTGGTCTGCGGATGATAAGCGGTTCTTCGTCCATGGCTCGTATGACTGAGCTGAAGAACTTCTTGAGTCAGCTGTGCCATGAAGGACGACCCGCGATCGGTGATCAGCAGTTCAGGTGCGCCGTGTCGAAGGAGAATAGACTCGACAAAAAACTTAGCGACTTCTACCGCTGTTCCCGATGGCAGGGCTTTCGTCTCGCCGTATCGTGTAAGATAATTGGTCGCGACGATAATCCACCGATTTCCTTGCGCCAATGTCGGGAACGGCCCAAGTAAATTCATTCCGACCTGCTGGAAGGGCGTAGTCGGTGCAGGTATCGGCTGCAGGAGTCCTGCTGGCTTCGTCGGAGGCTTCTTACGTCGTTGGCACTCAAGGCACGACCGTGTGTACAGGTGGACTGTTTTCGGGAGTCTCGGCCAGTAGTACTTGTCACGAATCCGTGCGAGCGTCCTGCTGTAGCCAAGGTGTCCAGCCGTCGGGTCGTCATGGCATGCTTGAAAGATTTCTTCTCGCAGGCTGGCCGGAACAACCAGCAGCCAGGCAGGGTCGCTCGTTCCGAAGTTCTTCTTGAAGAGCACGCCTCGTCGCAGAACGAAGCATGGCAAGTCTCGGGCCAAGAGTCGCGCAACAGAGCTTCCTTGACCTTCGAGGTGGTCGATCACGGCGCGAAGTTCGGGGTCGTCTCGTTGAAGTGCTCCCATGTCGGTATCTGTTTTTGCTCCGAGAAAACGGGCGTCATCATCGTCGTCGGTGCTGTCAGGACGAGATTCAACTGGGGCCCTAAACAAACAATCGGCATCATTATGCTTGCGGCCAGACTTGTGCACAACGGTCACGTCGAATTCTTGCAGTCGAAGGCTCCAGCGAGCGAGGCGTCCTGACAGGTCCTTGAGGTTGGCGAGCCAACAGAGAGCGTGGTGGTCCGTGACAACGCTGAACGGGATCCCGCACAGGTATGGGCTGAACTTGGTGAACGCCCAGACGACAGCGAGACATTCCTTGTCGGTTGTCGAGTAAATTTTCTCTGCCTTGGACAGTGCCCGGCTTGCGTAAGCGATCACCCTCTCTGCTCCGTCTTGTCTTTGGACGAGCACCGCACCTAGCCCGGCGTTGCTGGCATCTGTGTGAACTTCTGTTTCCCCTGACGGATCGAAGTGTCCGAGGATAGGAGGTGACTGGAGTCTTTCCTTCAGTTCGTTGAACGCTTGTTCTTGCTCCTCCCCTCACTAGAAGTTCACGTCGTCCTTCGTCAGATGCGTGAGTGGTGAAGAAATTTTGGCAAAATCGCGAACGAAACATCTGTAGTATGCGCATAGCCCAAGATATCTTCGTACGGCTTTCTTGTCTGATGGTTTCGGAAATTCGGCGACAGCGGATGTCTGTGCAGGGTCAGGACTTACACCTTGAGCACTTACAACATGGCCCAGGAATTTGAGCTCACCATAAGCGAACCAACATTTTGACGGCTTCAGTGTCAGTCCGGCGTTCTGGATAGCCTGTAGCACGGCTCGCAAACGTCTGTGGTGCTCGTCCAAGTCGCCGGCGAATACCACGACGTCGTCGAGATAGACGAGACAACTTTGCCATTTCAAGCCGGAAAGAACGGTGCCCATTACGCGCTGGAACGTCGCCGGTGCTGTGCATAGCCCGAACGGCATCACTTTAAATTAGTACAGCCCGTCCGGCGTGACGAAGGCAGTCTTTTCGCGATGTCGTTCGTCGACCTCGATCTGCCAGTACCCACTCTTCAGGTCCATCGACGAAAAGTATCGGGCGTGGCGCAGCCGGTCAAGGGTGTCGTCGATGCGTGGCAGCGGGTAGACGTCCTTTTTTGTTACAGCGTTCAGTCGGCGATAGTCCACGCAGAACCGAAGAGTCCCGTCTTTCTTTTTCACAAGGACTACCGCTGATGCCCACGGGGTGCTTGAGGGATGGACAATGTCGTCATCGAGCATTTCTTGGACCGGCTTCTAGATGAGTTCTCTCTCCTTCACAGAGACACGGTACGGCGACCGACGAAGGGGAAGCGCGTTGTCTTCAGTGACAATTCGGTGTTTCGCAACGGTCGTTTGGCGCACCTTTGACGACGTGGAGAAGCACTCAGTGAAGTCGGCGAGAATGTCACTGAGTTGTCGCCGTTGTGGGGTACGCAGGGTTGGGTCGATGTCAAACTGCGAAGGCGGCGTTGTCTTGGGTGGCCACGAAGAGAGGTCTTCTGATATTCCGGCGATTGCGGCTGAGTCCGGGAGTTCCTCGGCGTGACCCACGGCGGTGCCTTTCGTAAGATGCTGGGCCTCCTGCCGGAAGTTCGTTACCAGTGCGACAGTGTGTCCGTCTTGGAGCTCCGCGACGCCTATTGCGATGCCAATCCCTCTTCCTAGAAGCAACTGGAGGCTTCCTTCGAGCAAAACGTCGCCGTAGAATGTCCCATCAACCCCGACGGGCACGAAAACACTTGACCGCGGTGGTAGGTTAACGTGGTTTGCCAGGACTCGCACCGCGGATGACGTCGCTCTGGGTTCCTCCGCTGGTGGAGCAGGTTTTCGTAGCGTCAGCCGGTTTGCTCCGAGGTCGATGACGGCGCCATACTCGCAGAGAAAGTCCATGCCGAGGATAACGTCCCTTGAACAGTCTTGCAGAACGACGAACTTTACAGGGCACGTCTCACCGTGGATCTCGACGCGAGCAGTGCATCTCCCAACCGGCGTGATGAGGTGCCCTCCGGCGGTTCGTATTTGAGGTCCATCCCACGGCGTCGTGACTTTTCGAAGGCGGCGGGAGAGCCTCCCACTCAAGACTGAGTAGTCTGCTCCGGTGTCAACGAGTGCTGAATGCGTCGTGGCCGTCGATGACGACGTTTAGGTTATTAGACACCGTTGCAGGGGCGTCGTGTCGGTCTCTGGTAGCGTTCGAGTGAGGACCCTCCGACGTTCGTGGAGGATCTTGGCTTCGGTCGTCTTCGGCAACTCCACCTCCAGGGGTTGCCGCGCCTAGTTTCCCCGGCGAGGAGCGAGGGGTGACAGGCTTTCACGTCGGGGTCGGTGCATCGGCGAAGCTGGACGTCGTGGCGACGGCGACCGGAACTCTCGGCCGGACGCAGGCTCGGGTGACTGAAATCGTCGCAGGTACTCGTCGATCTCCCGAGGGCGTTCACCATAACGGGGGCGTGGGTCATTCGGGTGGAACCCGCGCAGCCCGAGTCGTCGGTATGGGCATTGGCGGTAAGTGTGGTTTGCTTCCCCGCAGTGGAAACACAGAGGGCGTCGGTCGGGCGTTCACCACACGTCAGTCTTCCGCGGTACGCGGTGCTCCTGGCAGGCGTACTGGACCTGGACGTCGTGGCGACGGTCCTGCTGCGGCGCAGGAGACTGACGTCGGGGCGGCGCGGATTAGGCTTGAGGAGGAGGTGGTGGCCGTCGGGCCACTGCGGCGTAGGTCAGGGTGGGCTCCTCGGGTGCTGCTACGCTGGCAGGAGCCTCCGGTTGAATTGCCCGCTGAACTTCTTGGCGTACCACTTCGGCTATCGCCAGCGAAGCCGGCTGGTTGGCAGCAGGCAGCAGCTTCCCGAGCTCTTCCCGGACGATGTCGCGGACAATTGCACGAAGATTGTCAGCGCTGGTGCCGCCCTCGTCGAATCGGGAACATGTCAACGTCGAGGCAGCAGGCGTGCCGGCGAGTCGGTTGTAGTGGCTGGCTCGGATTGACAGGGCCCGCTCGATGTTAGCTGCCTCGGCAACGAATTCAGCAACAGTAGTTGGTGGGTTGCGAACCAGGCCACCGAAGATGTCACTCCTCATTCCTCTCATCAAGACGCGCAGCTTCTTCTCCTCAGGGGACTGAGGGTCGGCGCGGCTGCTCAGGCGGAGGACGTCTTCAACGAAGCTGGTGACCGTTTCGTTGGGCCCTTGAGTTCGTACTTGCAGGAGGTCTTCCGCTCGCTGTCGTCGTGTCTGGTTCGTGAATGTCTTCTTCAGGCCGGCGATACAGGTGTCCCACGACGTAAGCGACGCCTCGTGGTTCTCGAACCACTGCCTCGCGGTGCCCTCCAAGGAGAAGTAGAGGTTTTGGAGGCGCTGCTCCTTGGTCCACACTCTAAGAAAAAATGGAGGAAAAAGGTAGCAACGGCGCGTCTTCATCCCTCCTACTGGCGCGCCTCCAAGCGGACACGAGAAAAAGGGAGGAACGAAACGTTTTTCTCCTTCTCCATGCCGACGGGAGAAAGCTTTCGCCCTCCCAACTTATATTCTTTCGGTTTCGTTTTTCGAGCACGTCGCGCACGTTGTTTAAGAAAAGTTGTTGAGTTGATTGAGCTTCAGCGGCAACGAAGGCCGCCGTTAATTCCGTCTTCTAGTCCAAACGTGCAGAACATTTCGGTTGCATTGATGTTTTTATCACTAATTTTATCAAACGAGCAAACGAAGCCGCTAAAAACAGCGACGTTCCGGAGCAGTGCCAGCAGAGCTACGTACACTGGGTAAGATCGCCGTCTCGCCGTCTCCGGATTACGCAACCCACGCCGGCCCACACGGAACTGCAGTAGCGGAACCACGCGGATCTCTGTCGACGTCTTCGACGTTATGGAAATCGCAGGAACTGCGTCCAAGACCGGCAGGATTTGCTGCCGGCTGCCTGGGTGCCTTCCGTGCTGAGTTCGGTTCTGTTTTCCGATGCCGAGTGCCAACCGGCAATCAACGTGGCTTTGTATTTCTGCGTGTCAGCAACATAGCAGCAACATCGTGATGGCAGTGTTGTGCGTTGTGAACAGAAGACTGGAATTATCGCCGATGTGACCGTGTGTTCGTGTATCAGTGGTTTAACAACAAGATGAGATGACGTAAACTGTCGGGCATTGATGCCGCTGGCCGAGCCGTGATCGGAGGGGCGGGGTGTCGCAGGTTGACATTCCGCTTCACATTAAAGAGTTTAAGACTACTTGAGGGATTAGGTGCAATCGGTCGACGTGCGGATAGTCATGTTGGAACGCTGGTCTGAACAGTAAGCTCCTATCGTACTGTGGCCAATGTGACTGTCGGTTGTCTTCTCCCCGAGAGTGATTGCGCTCTCTGGAAAGGACTAAAAGGTACGAAATTATGACGGAAAGCACATATATACAGTGTGGAATTTCAGCATTAAAAAAGAATGGTAGGTAAAATCGAAAAAAAAGAGCTACCCTTTATTTTGCTGGTTAAATATACTACAGTTCCTGGAGAAACTGCCCTCCAAGTGGCGCGCTGGGATGAGCGCTAGAAGTTTTCGAGCTCGCCACGGTGTAGCTCCGTACACTTAACACCTGCCGCAAGTCGCGGCTTTGACTGCATTCAAGTCGATCGAAAAGCGATTTCTCTGCCCGTGAAGCATCACTTCCAGCTGAGTGAATATCCGCTCTACAGAGATTAATTCAAACGGCAATTGAAGCCGTGCGCGAACAGCACAAATAGAAAAACAAACTACAATAGAAATACCGGCTACGACGTGCCGTGCGGGGAAACAAACTCATGGCTTTGAGCCGCATTGGAGCGGCTGGATTTATTGGCTCTCAAATAATTACGGCATGATCGAGCGTTTACTTCTTAATAAGAGATTCATCCCCTGAGCCATTCGAAATATTCTCAGTGGTATTACATTGCTGGGAAAAGATCAACATGCTGGGAATATTTTTATTGCTTATGGAGTCACCGAAAAGTTCCGTACATTCAAAACGACCAGCATAAAAGACGGAAACGCAGAGCTCGGGTGCAGTGTTCGGGTTAGTGTGCCGTTGTGTTGACGTTTGTATGCCGTTGTGTTGACGTTTGTATGTGCAATGTGTGTGTGTATGTCAATGTATGTTCACCTGATGCTTGTAGTATGCGTAATGTGTATAAAGTAGAGGTGCTGAATGCGCAAACGAGCCTGAGCAAAATAAATATTATTTTTTGTAGAACATGAATTAGGGTGTACCTAGCGCCACCTAGTTTAGCTACTTGCACTTACTTTGCTTGATTCTGCCATCTGGTGGCAAGCGATTTAACCTTCTTTCAAGCTACGCTGTAAACAACGGCTTCGAGTTTGTTCTTTTGAGAGCGGCTTCTGGTTTCGCGGATTGGTTTGCCATTCCTCCGTGATGTGCTGTTGGCGAAAGAATCGTGACTCGAGGAACAGCAAAGGTAAGACGTGAAGTGCGCGAAGTAACTGGGTATCGGTTGTCTCCGTTTAACATCGCAGTGCTGAGGACGAGAGACTAAGTAGCTGCTTTCGAAACGCAAGTTTCTGTACCTGCGGGGGAACCTGGCTTCGGAAATAAACACAGTTCGCAGGAAAGCTCGTGTTACGCTTTTATTTGCTGCTCCTTTCGTCCCGTACAAGAGACGTAGCGTCCTCGTTAAGCCTTATTGAGCTCGATTTGCTCGATTCAGGGCCGCCATAATGAGATGCAGGCGACGGAGAAACTATTTGCTCCCCTGCTTCAGGGACGAAGGGTGCTCCCTTTCTGAAGGAACATAGGTTACAAGACCGTTCCTCCACTAAGGGAGGACTATCCATACCCTTTTTCTAAGAGTGCATCCATTATGGCGTGCTACACGTTCGTAGTGCAGAAGCCAGTCCTCCATGTCTTCGTGCGTCTCGCCATGGAAGGTCGTCGGGGTTTGCTGGGCAACGGGCAGGCAGATGACGGCGGCAGCTGTCGGGGTCTGCGATTGCTGGTCGTTCATCGTCGGCCTCGTTGACTGAGTGGTCCTGGGCGGCAGAAGTCCGAATTCCGGGTGTAGGCCTTGGGTCCGACGACTGAACCGGATCTCGGTCTGGTCTTCGTCGGGTCCTCCGGAGCTTGGGTTCGGACTTGTACTGCGGGAACTTGGAGGGTGCGCTTCACGGACATGCGGTACCCCGCACCTCCACCAAAATGTCACGAATGACAACTGATGAGGCGGTGATAACAAAGGGAACTAAACGTTTAATGGGGCGAACTTGTGCCCAAAAGTAAAAAAGAAACAGAAGATAATGAAAGAGCGTCGCGGGCGACAAAAGCGGCAAAGCAGCAGGGTCGAACGCTGAGGCGAAACTGACTTGGTTCGCCACGCGAAGCCCCTTATGTACACGTGTAGACTTCTGGAATAATCGGCCCAGAAGGTTCGGCGTGTAGAACTTTCTAACCTCGAACAAGCAACACAATTCTCGAATTTACGAGAACATTACATTGGATGTCAACAAAAGGCGTCCCCGCGGCCAGGAATCGAACCCTGGCTTTTCGCGTGGGAGGCAGGCGCTATAACCGTTAGGCCACGCGCGCGCTGCCTACTTGGCAAGCTGCGCGCGCGGCAATAGAAATATGAAGTTGTCTTCACGTAAATTTGTTGTCAATAGTTGTTTTTAAACCCCCTGCTTAGATATTCTCCCGGGTTTGGTTTCACCGAAATTGGCAGTTATGTAAAAGTCTAGTTTCCATCTGTTAGAAGGTTTGGGGCTTGATTAATGCTTCATTACGTCACTTACTACGAGAGATGAAGACAGGTAAATATATAATTTCAAGGTATAATAAAAAATTTTAACACAAAAAGGACTATAAATATTCATTTCGGAAGTCCGTATAAAACAGTAGTTAGATAACTGCATTGTATTATGCAAATGTATTTGATACCACTTTTAGGGAGAGCAAAACTTGCCTTTACAAACCGACTATCTTGCTCACCCACCCATCTTCCTTCCCAGAAAAATACAATTCCAAAGCAGCCAGGGCGCCGTGATCTCCGAATTCTGCCACAGCACCGGCCATCCACTGCTCCTCACTCCCCTGATCGAGGAGGGCCAGCTGGACAAGGCTAAGACCTTGAGCCGTGTGGGGCGCCTGGGCCCCGTGGAGGACGTGCCCAGTTACTCAGGCTTTCTGACCGTCAACAAAACCTGGGGCAGCAACATGTTCTTCTGGTTCTTCCCGGCCATGGTGAGGGAACCACGAAGGACTGCACATTTGCGCCTAATTATTCGACTGAGGTCAGTCACTCAGAATTCCTACGGATAGTGCGCAAGTTTAAGTACTGTTGCTCCAATATGTTATAGTCACTCACTAAATGTTAACAAGATGCCTTCTGCCGTGCTTTGGCTGCGCGCGCACGCTTGAGGTGCTCAGAGCAAAGCATTGTCGAAGACAGGAAGCTCGTGGTGGAGGTGGGAGAACTGAAGCTTCTCCCGCCGTTTTCACCTTATCAGCGACTACAGATATGCGTCTGTGCTTAGCTTCAACAATTCACGGTAACTTAGAAGAACTGAAAATCCAGCAGCATTATTAGAGGCAAAATTATATATAGTTCTAAACGTTGGGCACTTTACGAGACCATACTGTACAAGTGTCCCACAAGCATGCTCGCTCGGAACACCACTAACGTTGAAATACATTTATCGTAGTGTGTTAATTTCAAGGCTAGATACCGCTTTTTTTATGCGGAACTTGTAATTACGGTAATCACAACACTGCCTTGGTAGCAAGGCGGGAAATTGCGAGAGGGTGACGATAGCCGAATGGAGCTCGTTCACTGGACACGAACACCGCGATGACGCTTGTGTTTGGCTGGGTTGGAATTCATGTCTAGGGCATATTCGCGTGGGAGGCCTTGTCCAGTTGCCACGGTCCCGAGAATACGCGAACTATATACTCGACGTCAAAGTATTTTGTGGTACCTTGTAAAGGGTAGCTTAGCTTCAGCAGGGCTGTTAAAGTTATACTTGGACAAGCTACTTCCGCACAATCTTATCGAAATATAGGAATAAATTAAGGCCACATTCATGCAGCGCACATGTCGTAAGTTCGCTCAAGTGTTAAGGTTGCGGCTGCCAATTCATAGGTTGAATTTCTCGACATATGCCATGGCCTAATCCACGTGAATTTCCTGGCTTTATGTGATAAAATATGTAGCGAATATACGTTCAGTGTATTTAGCATATTTTGAGTTCGCTTTGTTTCTGTGCCCTCTCGTCTTTATTATTACTCAGATAAGTTTCATCAAAAAATTAAAAAATGCGATAAACCACTTTATTTCCAATGGTGCATTGCTTTCGTGCGTCCGAAGTAAAGGCTGCACTGCTATGTCGTCGAAGTAACAAGAAATTAACCAGAACCTGTGATAGGGCTTGTTCGAAACAAGTGCATCATTCTAAGCAGTGTCATTCCAGTGAACTTGCTTTTGACATTAAATAATCAGGATGCTACTATTCTTGACCAACTACGACAGTGTATTTTACTTTAGGAATATCTGCAATTTAGTTGCTCCATCAGGTTTAATATTATAATAAAACAGCAAAAGCGCACTGCTGTCCTAAAATGTACAAGCCAGAAAATTGATACCATTTGGAAAAGGTAACTAGACTGCTGCTTGTGAGCAGAAAGTGCCCAAACGCACACTGGTATTTGTAAGAATACAAAGGACGAGATTTTCAAAAGGAAAGATGAGAAAGGAACATTTTCTTGATTACAAACAACAAAAAGTGTAGTAAATATATTTTCAAATAGCCCAAGCCTATTTACAGTTGACCACTCACTTTATTGTCTAGTAATGCTTTAGATTTAATGAAACCTCGGCTTATACGTTTAAAACTCGAAAAAATAATGATCCCTGTGTTCGCTCAAATCTCTAAAAACCTCAATGTTGCAAGGATGCTGGGTGATTCTTGAGCCACCATTTTCGTGCTTTGGGTGGAGTTTGTAATTCGCCTACCTAAAATATGCCGCCTTTAAACTTAGTTGCCACAGTCGCAGTCCCTCATGTAACCTTCCTGGTGTCTGAGCTCCACTAAAGATTAGCGGATACGGGTAATCAATGAAACTGGTTCCATTTGAAACAGCACTCGTTTGGTGCGGTACCCGTTACATAGGGGCGTCCCTTCGATCTGACGCGTGACCACACATTTAAACGTGCCCTTGAATATTCAGGTAAATTGTTCGGTTGCCCCAAATAGGTACCATCTGGAAAGTAGGATATCCTAAACTTATTTAGGACGTCCCGAACTTTATTAACCCATTTAAAACAGGAAGAAAATCCGACAAACATTTACTCGCACAGGTGTTCGCAAATAGGCAGAAAAACAGACAAAAAAGTTTGTTTTCAAATCTGCGATAAGTTTATTACATACGGCCTATTCCGTAGAAAAGTAAAAACGAGCAAGTGATCTGTGAAATGTGAAGAGCTACTACTAGAGTTTTATAAAACTGAGTAGATTGCAAAGCATTCAAGAACCGCGGTAATTCTAGGCTATAGTGTCTCTTTTCCCGGCAACCGGGAAAAAATTTCCCCAAAATTCTACCGGCAGACACCTCTTATTGGCGGTGGCATTAGTTCATCGAACGACGTTACATAGACAGATCGCTTCATTTACACGCTGTTTCATCGACAGACTGTTTTATATACAGTTATCATTAGTACTTTTTTTTAGAGCGCAGCTCTTAGGCTTAAGCGGAGTCGCCTGTTTCCGGCTTAAGCGCCTGTTTCCGGCCTGTTTCCGGCCGGAAACAGGCGCTAAGCCTGTTCCGGCCGGCCAGTTTCCGACTGAAGACCTGTTTCCGGCTTAGGCGGAGTCGCCGTCACCATCGGCGTAACCGCGCGATGAATTCCGGGATGTTTCCCATATTGACGTCACAAGTGACGTCACGAACGCCACTCGTGAAGCTCACGACGGTCACGACCTTCACGAGGCCTTCCCTAGTGACGTCACAAGGGTCACGAGTGACGTAACGAGGGAGGAGGGAGGGAGGTTAGAGAGGAAGGGGGAGGAAGAGGGGAAGATGAAGGGAGGAGGAGGAGCGGAGATTGAGAGGAGGAGGAGGGAGGAGGGGAGAGGGAGGAAGGGAGGATGATGAGGGGAGGAGAAGGAGATGAGGAGGAGAAGAGGAGAAGGGGAGAGGGGGGAAGAGGACGAAAGGCATACCTTCCTCTCCGTACCCTCTCCTCCTCAAGAGCTGCGCTCTAATTCGGCATTACAGGAATTCGTAAACGTGTTTTCCTTTTTGGTAATAAGTCACCCTAGACTCTCGCCCCAAATGGCATGTAGGGTGGGCCAGATGGTTTAACATTTTTGTTATGAGTCGTCGCAGACCGTCGCTCATGAAGCTGTGTGAACGGATTGGCCGCCGATACAAGCGCGATGAAATATCCCTACAGCGTGCAATTCGCGTAACGAGTGTCGACATGTTAGTGTCGACGAAACGTGTGTCCATAAAACGTGTATCCCGAAAAGTTGTCTTTGAAACGTGTTTCCACGAAATGCCGGGAGAATTAGAAAGTCAGTATTCTACCCACCGTTGTTATATGATTTCAGAGAGCTAATAAGAGGCGACTGCCGGTAGAAATTAGAGGAAAGTGTTCTCTTTGCTAACGGGAGAATAGACAATGCCTAATTCTAGAGGTAATATTCAAGACCACCCCTAGAAGAACGGTCAATCATTGGCGAGAAGTAGGTTGCAGTGCACTTGTCGTAAAAATAGCCGACTGGGAATATGTAATAAGAGATATATGTCGACAAGGGCACTGCAGAGCAACCACACAAACACAAAAACGAGAAGCAAGGACTACGTCAAGATTCAACTCGATGTGGTACAAGCTCTCATTTGCCGAACCGAACCACACTACAATTATTTCTGTGGCTTCTTCGAAGGAATCGCTTGTTGCCAATATACACGTAAGACGTTTCGAACACTGATAGCATTTGCTCACTTCGAGTACGCTGTTACGTACGATATACAATTTACCACTGATATCCACGGCAGCCCACTGGCCGCTGCAGCACGAAATTAGGTCCGCACGCAGGCATGCCGGGATCGGGACTTGCTAAAAGATTGACGGATGAGGCATCTGTCAAACTTTTACCAGCTGATCACCTCCTGCGATATCCGCAAGCAAAAAGGGTAATCAAGTGAAAAAAATTGCTTGATTTGTATGTTTATACAGCCTTGATGTTGGTTTGCCTCAGCGGGTGACCGGTGGCTTAGCTGTAGATGAGAAATTTAGCGAGTGCACTGCAACCGCTAACTGGGGTTTTCAACGTGCATCACGCAGTTGTCATTACACGAACGTGTGCCGGTACGAAACTCATCCAGATCGAAACGGGTGGGGGTGTTGGGGATTAAACCCAAAAGGTTCACAACGCAAGCTTTCACTCGACACTCCGAGCTGAGATGGGTTAGCCTACTCGGCCACCGATTCCTAGTCAAGTGATAAAAACAGGGAGTTGATTGTTTCGGCGAGCGAGAAATTCTACTGTGATATCAGCATAGGGAGAGCGAGAAAAAGAAAGGAGTAGCAAAGCAGGCGCTCCTTCAAGGTCGGCAGGGGGTGCGCTCACAAGAAGCTTTTTTTCAAGGGACATCCAAGCAATGGACACACCGAGAGGATTTGTCACTTATATCCTTTTGTGATTTCGTCCCAAAGTTGATAATGCAGTGGATGCCATGTGAGGGCCGTCCAAGCAGTGGCCTTCAGGCATGTGCGGCGCTGTGCCTTATCACCCGCTTGGAAACTGTAGTCCCGTGACCGTAACCAGATACACGATTGGCCTAGAATTCGCATAGCTTCTTCTCTGCTGTCAATACCGAGTGAACAGGACAGCTGCACGAAGTCTAGTCTTAGGAGTTCCAAAGGAACTGTCCAGCTCAAAAGGTAACCAAAAACGGGAAGTATGAATATCCTATATTTCACGCCGTATAGCCCACACATCTAACTTGAAATTCAGAATTCATCGCGACTTCCTTATGCGCACTATGTTCACGATTCTTCTTTTTGTTCAGTCCATGAACCTTTATTGTGTGCATGCATATATACAGAGTGTTTCTTTTTTAAGTGTTACAGGTTTGTCTAAAAAATTTCGTGGAAGCTGTACTTATGCGGTTTGTGCAGGTGAGCTAGACGGCCAGGGCTACGTAGTGTACGGTGCTAATCGTAGCAGTCAGTCGGCTAATTCAGTATAATTTGTTAATTAACTTTTTAATGAGTGAAAATAGTCATATAGTTTCAAATATAAACTTGCTAATCATAATCGAAGACCATTAAAACAACACTTTTTAGGCAAGATATAACACATGGACAGCATTTTACCACTTTCTAAAAAAGGACTCAATTTGGTCGCTTTTCTAGGTATCGGTTTCTTATCGGAGCTCGCGCAGATACCGAAGTAAGAGGGCCTTCGTGTTTCGTTATAACAAAGGCGTCGCTCTGTGGACATTTGGAGCTGCGCTACACGAGTCTTTGTGACCACGTGCATGGGAGCCATGGCAATTTTATCATAGTCTAAAAACCAGAGCAAGAGCGAACATCAAGTCTGCGCCAAACTCGGCATATATAACAAAGAAATATTTGAAGCGATTCAGCAGTCTTGTGTACAAAAAAACCCAGTAAATTTTGCGAAGTGTTTTAAAATACATTCGCGTTTCAGGAGAGTGAGAACTTCGCTGGAATACGACGAGCGTTTGGGCGACCTCCTTCCACCTCCCCTTTACTTCAGTGGCTACGTTTACATGGATGCGACTGCAGCGCATCGGATCCAGTTAACGAATTGAATCGGTCCATGTAAACGACTCGGATCAGATCGGATCGGATCCGATCCGATCCGATGGGACGGGGTGGTTTGAGTTGGTCAATCGGAATCAAGACTCTCCATGTATACGCTAGCGGATCGAATCGAGTGGTCGAGCGAGGGAATACGGGAGCTTTGCTCCCGTAATCCCTCGCTTTCTGAAGGCAGACCGGACACCTCAGAAACAATCTGAAGTTCACGAGGTTCGCGTTGTGATCCTTCGACACGAGTTGCCGCTACTGGTCAATCCGAATCCATGTAAACGTAGTGTTTGAAGTGGATCCGATTCGCTAACTGGATCCGATGCGCTGCTGTCGCATCCATGTAAACGTAGCCAGTGTTGTTCTGCCATTCTTGAGACGTGATTGCCGCTCAAAACACCTCGCACATATCTCACTGCTTTTAGAGCGCAGCTCTTAGGCGCCCGTTTCCCGGTTGAGCGTTGTCGGCGTAACCGTGCGTTGCATTATGGGGCGTTTCCCCCATTGATGTCACACTTGACGTTACGTGTGACATCACAAGGTTAAAATTTTTCCGCTAAATATGGCGGGAAAAATTTTCGCTAAATCTGGCGGAAAATGTTTCCGCTAAATTTAGCGGGGGAAATTTTCCCGCTAAGTTTAGAGGAGAAATTTTCCTCTAAATTTAGCTTAAAAATTTTTCCGTTATATCTTGCGGAAAAGTTTTTACGCTAAATTTAGGGGGAAACTGAAGTCACGTGGCCTCAACACTAATTCAGTCTAAATTAAGCGGAAACACTTCCCCGCTAAATTTAGTGAAGAATTTAACAAAAATTTCCCGCTAAAAAGGATGGGAGCGGGAGAGAAGGAGGGGAGGGTACGGAAGGGGAGCAGGGCATACTCTCCCCTCTCTACTGTCCCCTCTTCCTCCTCAAGAGCTGCGCTCTAATTTGTCATTACGAAGAATTGTAAATGTCTCATTTTCTGACATAAGCCTTCTAAATAATATCTGAGGTTTCTGTTTTAGATTTGCCGAGTTTTACGCAAAATTAATTTTCGATCTTGCTTTGGTGTGCAGTCATTGGCGGGATCACCAGTATGCTCGCGCATGCGGTCAAACAAACTCGTGGAGCTCAGCTCCAAAAGTTCACGGAGCGACGCCCTTTAGTACAACGAGAAACCAAAGGTCCCTTCCTTCGACTGCACACTAAACATTGTAACACCCATAATCGTGTAAAAAGGGTGTTAGAAGGGTGTAGATTAGGAAAAACACCCGTCGTACAACCTTTTTACTCGATTTATGAATATCGATCGGTGCAAAAAGGGTGTGCTTACGTTTTACACTCCTTACACGTCCTTTTCACGCCCCACTTGTCGCGATGGTTTCTGAAATCGTCTTGAAAGGGTGTAGGCGAATTTTATGCCCTTCATTCACACGTTGTGAAAGGGGCGTAATGGTGATGCTGTCAAATACACCCATGATTTCAAAGCCGTTCATGTTTATTGGTTCGGTGAAACTATTGCTGATATACGGCGGTGCAAACATAGAGGATAATTAATCCCCACACGCAGGCGCGTATGATTATTCAAATCGATCACATTGTAAACAATGCTGGGAACATTCTTGATCTCTTTCTTTCAAACAGCCCCATTGAATGCATCTTAGCCGCCACTGACGCGTTAATTTATCCTGATGTTTTCCATCCGCCTTTTTGTGTAACCTACTACCTCTTGCGAGATCAGGGTTCTAGACAAAGTTATCCCAAGTATAATTACAGTGCTGGTGATTACCTGGGATTTTATGAGTTTTTAAGAGATCATGATTGGTCAACAGTGTTAAATGATCAAAACGTGGGCACTGCTATGGATTAGTTAACCCGCACTGTCATAAATGGGATGGATATATTCATTCCAAAGCGTTCATTGAAACGCTCCAAGTATCCCCATTGGTTCTCAAGAGAATTGAAATACTACATACGCAGGCAAAGGCACTTCCATAAACTTTATTAACGAAGCGGTGTCGATTTATGGTACACAAAGTTCAGTATCTACGGGACGCTAGTTAAAAAGTTATTCAAGTATGACAAACAGGTTTATAAGCAAATAGTTGAAAGCTGTCTATACCGAAAGCCTGACGAGTTCTGGAAATTTGTAGAGCAGCATACATAAATAAGAAGCGACAGTATATGTCTGCGGGACGACACTGGATACGTATCGTCTCCTCTAGACGTAGCAAATAGTTTTCGGGATCATTTTTGTGAATGCTACTCCTCAGATTCCTTATCGAGTTATACCCCTTCTGACAATACTGGTTACCACGATTTTCTGACAATTACCTCTATTGAGACAGTTGAAGTTCTAGAAGCAATATCAAAACTGAAGTCAAAGTTGTCAGCAGGAATGAATATGATACCAAATTTTATTATCAAAGGGTGTGCACACCTAATAGCCCCCATCTTAAATCACATATTTAACCTATCGGTGAAAAGTGGTGTTTTTCCATCATTGTAGAAAATGTCTGTTGTCATACCAGTACATAAAAGTGGTAATGTTTGTAACGTAAATAACTGCCGACCGATATCTTTGCTGTCCGCCTTTTTAAAGGTATTTGAGATGGTCATCTACACTCGTGTTTCGTATTATTTTAGACGGAAATTTAGTAGTGCTCAACATGGTCTTTTAAAGGGACGCTCCGTGGAAACTAATCTTTGTTCATTTCTTGGTTACTCAGTTCCTATAGTTCTTTCTCGAGGCCAGGTCGATACTGTTTATTTTGATATGACAAAAGCCTTCGACAAGGTTAATCATGATTTACTATTGCGGAAGCTCTCATTGTATGGAGTATCGGTGACCCTTTCGAACTGGTTTAAGGTTTAAGACTTACTTAACTGATCGTCGTAGCAGTGTGAGAATTGCGAATAGCTACTCCGACACTTTCATCCCGACGTCTGGGGTCCCCAAGGATTTAAACTTGGGCCCCTACTGTTCCTCGTATTCATCAACGACATTTAAAAGTGTATAAAAAATTCACACTTGCTTTTGTTTGCTGATGACATCAAGATATTCACGAATATAAGATCATTTGACAATTGCAGTGTATTGCAAGATGACATTTTACGCATATCTGAGTGGTGCTTCCCAAACTTGTCGGTGCTTGACAATGACAGAACAAAAATCTTATCAATGTCTCATAAACGCGATATATTATCTTACTCTTAAGTTCTTAAATCAGCTACCATCCCACGAGTCACCGAGGTTCGCAACCTTGGGATCTATTTTGACACTAGACTTTCCTTTTCCTATCATGTTTCAAAGATTGTTGCCTGTTCTGTCCGAATGATGGGTTTGCTATACCGCTTATCATGCGACTTTAATAATCATTTATGCCTTGTCCGACTTTTCGTATATCTGGTACGTGCAAAACTTGAGTTTGGTAGTGTCGCATAGAATTCACTGACTGCCACTGATGCGTCAAGGCTAGAAAATGTGCAGAAACGTTTTATTCGTCTTGTCTATGATACGTATTTTGATAGAAGGTTCTATTATGACTACGACGACATTCTTAAGAGGCTAGGTTTACAGACTTTATTGAAGCGAAGAGCTCTCTCGTGATATTTTATTTTTACATAAAGTAATTAACGGTCACATTGACGCTGATCTTTTAGGCTCAGTGAATTTTAATGCTCCTGGTCGATCTTGTAGACATCGTTCCTTGTTTTAGCCTCACTTTCAATAAACATTGTCGCCATTTAACCGCATGCAAGTCTCTTTGAACAATGTTGACTCGCCAACTTTGGACGTTTTCAGTGATTGCACCACGTTCAAGCGGAATCTTGACTATGCACTGTACCATGTATGGGACAGGTGTCTCCATGAGATAGTGCTGTATCTCTTTTCTTTTATCCAATCGTGGACATTTGTGCCACGAAACCAAAACCTCATGGTTGTTCTGGATCACTGGGGAAATTAACTATTATTATTATTATTAGGAAGTGCTAGAGAATAGTTTTTGGAACTCCAATCGAACTCTCCGTCCGACACGAGCCGAAAAGTACGTGTCGCGCGTGCGTTAGTTTTATCGGTTGAACTTCGATTGAAAAAATCATCTCCGCTCGCAAAAGGTGAACTAAGACGTGTAAATATACAGCCCAGGCAGCACACAGTAGTACGCTGATATTGAATCAAATCGGGAATATTGTGCCAATACCATTTTGGTCGAGCCAAGATCTGTGAAGAATGGGATGGGTCGCGCCGAAGCCATCCTGACAGACCGTACGCGACGACGTTTTGGGTTGAGTGTCAAGAATGCCCTGCGTCAATCGGCTATGCTGGTTAGGTATTTCTGTTTCTTGACCGCCTAAAATTCGACGTCAAAAAAAAAAAGAAGAAAAAAAGATTAAGCAAAAACAAATCTTACTTTTAATCCGAAAAAGACCTCTTGCGGTGAAGCTTTGAACAAAACTGTGGCGCCCTCATTTCGGGTAGCAAAATCTCACCTGACTCGGCCAAGCACCTTCACTGAAATTTTACTTTTCCATGTTGTTCTGAAGAAATGGTGAGACAATGGAAATCGCCGGACTCATGACAACTTCGCTAGGGTACGCGATTCTTATCTCTGCGTGGTGACACCAAAATATCTGACGTGCCCATGTTTTTTTTGTATGTTTCCTTGGAACGCGTGAAACCGGGTATCTTGTTTCCTGCTCTCAGCTTCTAACTTTTGACCCGTGCTCCGACGGCGTTCGAACTTGTTTTTTTGTATCTATTTTGTGATCTCGCGATGCGCACTAGAGCAGGCGCGCTTCTACATGAGTGGCAGTTTGAGACGCAAAGCAAGTCCTGACGAGTCCCGATTCGCGGAGCTCCCTGGGCAGCGCAGGTAGCCATACAAAGCAGCGAAGGAAAATTAGCAGCTTTGTCGAACCCCTTTGACCTCGTCTTCTGGTAAGCTTCCGCACCTTCTTTTGTGTCTTCGTGTGGCTGTGAGCGAGTGCAAAAGCCGCTCCTAGCAAATCAGAGAGGTGGTGAAAATCACGTGACCACTCTCCGTAGGACAAAAACGCTTGAATAAAAATTTGTCATGTGGCTCGCTCTGACGCGCTGATTGGCTCACTGGGGTAATAGTATTCTCCGTGTGCCAAGTTATGGTGAGTTGTTGGGGCCACGTAGGTACGGTTCCCAAAGAGCGCCCGTCAGTGTTCTCCTGCTTTTCGTGCGTTGCAGTCATGGACGTGGGTTTTCGTCGTAAACGTCCGGAATACATCCATGCCATTTTTTCGGTTATGGCCGTTTATTTCTTCGGAGTACATAGAATTATTTTGCGGCGTTCGTTGGACGGGTTTCGACAAAGTGCTGCTCATCGGCGACCGCGGGACTTCCATTGAATGTGAGCGATCACCTTCATCTTTGCTATTTTGTTGGCGAATTCTTCTGTGCTGCCCGAATCGGATTATGCATCTATCACAGATTACATGAGATCGCAGTTTTATTTGTAAGTACTTTGCAATCATGCTTCTGATAGTAGCCCTGCTTCCGTCTCAATAGACCATTTTACTGTTTTTCAAACATGAACTGCCGCTTGCGTCTCAAGCAACTCCCGGTAGTTCCGTCTTTGCAAGCCTGTCGAGTTCAGTGCTAAAAAGCATAAATGCAGCATAAAAAGCAAAGTTGTAGATTTAACAAAGGCCTTTGGTTGTACAATTTAAAGGGGCTATGAAACAATATCCGGTTGGAATGCTCATGACCTTACAGAGGCGTACTTGTCCCAGTCTGGCCCAAGTACACTCGCACGAACCGCTACTGATTCAGAAGCGTCTTGGTTGTTGTGAAATTGCGAGGATAAAAGGGAATATTTTATTTCAGTCTTGCCTTCGTCAAGCTTGATAACGCTCGCGTGAACGTAGTTTTGCCGTTTGGAAAGCTTGTAATTGCACACACTTTCCCACACAAGCAGAGACATAGCTGCGGCCAGATGACCTACTTGCAATCGTCTATAGAGAATGTAGTAAAACCTTGTAAAACCTTGACTGAAAAATAAAAAATTAACTAGGTATGATTCGACTCATTTGCAGTTACTGCGCAGGTGAGCTGGTGAAGGATAATGGTAAAAACTGAGACTAGGGACAAACAATTGGTACAACACAACACGCGTTGTGTTGTCCCAGTTTTGTCCCAACAGCACTTTCTCAAACCTCTTGAGGCAGTGCTGTGTTGTCCCAATTTTTGTCCCTAGTCTCGGGGCATTTTCACCGTGGTTTATCTGCAGTACGCTCTTTTGGAAGGGTGTACTGCTGCCATTACACCCTTATAAAATGGTGTAGTGTAGAATCACTTCTTTCTGTGAAGGGTGTAAGGAATTACACCGGTGTTTAAGGGTGTGAGAAATAGCACCTTTTTTATGGCGTTTTTGTGCACCAATAATGGTGTGAAAATGTTTAGTGTGTGCTACGCCCGCCTTACTGGCCTCTCTTTGTGCGCTAGAAAATCCGTCTCTGAATTTTCGATCAGACTTCGTACGTGTCTTTGTATTGCAGTCGCAAAAAAAAGAACGAAACTTAATTTGTCGAAAAAGAACTGCGACGTTATAGGATTTGAAAGGAAGTTTTAATTTGCTGTGCAGGAAAATCCTGAAACTGCTCCCGTCGTCCTTTGGCTTCAAGGCGGACCAGGCGCATCTTCTCTATTCGGGCTGTTCGTCGAACACGGGCCTTACCTGGTGGTCGATGGAGGATTGCCCCGGTTGCGGCCGGTGACGTGGGCACGCCGTTTGTCCATGCTCTACGTGGACAACCCTGTGGGCTCGGGCTTCAGCTACACGCAGCACGACCAGGGCTACGCGCGGGACGAAACCGATGCCTCCCGAGACCTGCTCGAGGCCCTGCAACAGTTCTTCACGCTCTTTCCCGAACATGCATGCAACGACTTCTACGCCGCTGGCCAGTCCTATGCCGGTTCGTATCTTTCAGGCGGCGATATCTAAAAAAGCTTCCACGTTATGAATGGCTTCGGCCGGCTTTAAAAGACAATTATATGTTAAAAATTGTTGTGAGGGCTTTACGAGAGAAATAGATTGTGGGTTGTAGTTAAAAGGTTACTGACACCCCCGCCCCTTATAATGCCTCTCTCGGTTTCACAAAAAAAATTCTACAACAGAAAGAAGCTAACCAATATTCCCCCTAAAAAAAAAAAACTTTTTTTACGCCCCACCTTTAGGCAATCCGTAACGGGATTGACTGAAGCACTTTAAAAATCTTCACGCGTGTTACAAGTTTCATGTTTTTAACATATTTAAATGACATTGTGGTAGCGCACGCACCACCATACAGAGGCTCTAGAGAGAACAATTCTCTGCTTGACTCGATCGGCTCCAGAGAGTACCAGATTACGATACCCGAATGATGTGCCGCGTCGTCGGCGGAACATTTCCGCACGCTTGCATCAGTTCGGCTCAATATCCAGATTGCCTAACGTTAGAAAATAGCGTTATGGCTCACCATCGCACCACGGATAGTGCTCTGATAATCTGGTTGCCGGATTTCCTCGCGATTTCACCAGTTCACTCCACCGCTAGGTAACCTTACACACGAAGGTATATGAGAATAGGGCGCAAAATCCCCAGAAAGACCGCAGAGATAGACTTCCCAGCAGAATGGCTCCAGTCTATGAATACTGCTCCGCGTCTTCGGACCTATCTTAAATAAATAAAAATGTATTCTTTTACCTAACGTTCCAGACCATTTTTAACTTCGGTTCTGGAACAACACAGGAGGCTACTGCGGTTACCCGGTTTTCCCCACTCAACCCTACTCCTCCGGCCCAGCAAAGCCGGACGTGGAGCCCATATCCAGTACTGTCTCCGCAGTCGCCCTCTCAAGCTTCATCAACTCTGACCAGCGGACCCGCAGCTATGTTTCGTCCAAGTCCAACCTCAATTCCTTACTCGACGAATCACAGCTGACATGACGAAGTTCCACCACGTCGTGTCCAGCCTCTCCCCAACCATCACCACAGAGGTGCGGCATCTGCTGTTCACACCGCCAGCCGTCGATGCCTAAAATACGCTACATGCACAGCTGATCCGCCAGACAAGAGCCTCACAGGGGAAACGGCCGCTGAAACTTTTGAAGGCAGAGGAACATGGCGACCGGACTCAAACGCAGCTCTTGCATCGGATGGTGCAGCCCCTCGGAGACAAGGCGAGAACCAGCGACCAGTCCCTCCTCAGTGAGCTCTTCCGGCAACGGCTGCCGAGCAAGATTCGAATGGTGCTCGGATAAGCGTAGGGCTTCGACCTCACTAAGATCACCGAACTCGCATGCAAAATCATGAAGGTCTCGACACTGTCCCCGAACATCGAAGAGTCCCACGCCCGATCCAGTCTAGACAAGGTGCGCGAACTGCGAGCCGAGGTCGCGCGTCTCGCTTGCCTTGTGGTGAAGTTGCAAGCTTATGGTGACCGCCGCACAACACACCGGCGTTCTCCCGTCCACCGGCAGTCTCGTTCCTCCTCTCGCACGGACTCTGCGGTGTGCTGGTAGCATTAACGTCTTGGCGCCTATGTTCGTAAATGCGAGCCCCCTTGCACCCAAGCGGACAGCGCGAAGACCGAGTACTTAAAGTGGCAAGTGCACTCGCCGATCCCCAAAGCCACCTATCTTTGTTTTTTGCAACGGACCACATCTCTGGTTTTCACTTCCTCGTGGACACCGGGGTAAAGGCAGGTGTCGTGCCCGCAACCGTACAAGCTTGCCGGCACCTTAGCACGTCGCAGCTTCGTGTCGTAATGAACTCGGCCGTTTAGATATAAGGAAAGTGTTCCCGAACACTCTATCCCGGACTACAGCGCACTGTACGTTGGGTGTCCATCTCCTCCGCCATTCCCCACGCAATTCTTGACACAGACTTCCTGACGCATTTCGGGCTTTGTTGGACTTCGAGGGCGACGTATTCGTGACGAGACGACACGACTTACCGTCCAAGGCATTGCGTCGTCTCTGCCGTCTATCAGCCCCACATTCGCGTTTCCGTCTGAGGAATCCCGTACAAGCGGCTGTTCGGCGAGTTTCTACAGCTGGTGCGCGTTGAAGCGAACGAGCGCCCTATCCAAAGCACCATGAAGCACCACTTGGAGACGTCAGGCTCACCTGCCCATAAGCGTCCCCGCCAATTACCCCCGGGCAAACTGCGAGTCGGCCGACAACAGTTTGAACACATGCACCAGATTGACATTGTTCGCCAGTCGGAAAGAACCTGGTTCTCGCCTCTCCTCATGCTCCCCATGTTCACGGCAGAGGACTGGGGTCCATGTGGCGACTACCAAATTATCAACCCCAACACAGCAGAAGATCGCCGCCAGATCCCGCATTTTTACGACTTCACCGAATCGCTCGACGGCACAACCGAATTCTCCAAGATCGACCAGATGCATGCTTACCATCAAATTCCCTCGAACTCTCGGACATTCCAAAGATCACAATCACCACACTCTTCGGTCTATTCGAGTTTTCTGCGAATGCCGTTCGGAGTCAAAAACGCTGCGCAGACAGTCCAACGCTCCGTAGACAGTGATGCGAGTGTTTACCTTTTGCTATGCCTATTCTAATGATATCCTAGTGGCCAGCAGATTTGCTGACGAACATCTCGGACACCTCCGAACCCTGTTCACTTGCCTTGCCAAATTTTGAATCCTCATCAATGTAGAAAATATCCTTTTTGGCAAGCCCTCCTCTACCTTTTGGGCCATACCGTGAATGCTTTATGTATCCGGCCACTCGCCAACAAAATGCAGGTCATCCACGAGTTTCCTAAGCCATCAACTAAGAAGCAACTCCGGGTGTTTCTCGGCATGATACAATTTTTTCGGCGGTTTCTCCCGAGCTGCGCACAAAGACTCCACCCGCTGCATGGTATGCTTTCCGGTGCACGCAACTACAATGCCAAGCCCACTTGGGACGAGCGCACTCATCCGCATTCAATCGTGCCAGAAAACGTTTCATCACAACGACCTTGATTGTGCATCCCAAATCAGCAATCCTACTTTCGGTGGCCACCGCTCATTCGGACAAGGTTGTGGTGCTGCGCTTCAAATGGAAGTAAATGCACAGTGGCAGCCGCTTTCTATTTTTCCCCCGGAAACTAACTGACAGCGAGCAGCGTGAGCACCTTCAGCCGCGAGTTACTGGCGGTGTACCTGGCCTTGCGGCATGTCAGGCACTATGTCAAACGTCGACAATTTTCGTGTTGACCGACCACAAGCCCCTGCTGCACGCTTTTCGTTCCCCGCAACCCGACGGTGGCAGCCATTCTCAACGAGAGCTGCGACAAATGTCGTGTGTCTCGTAACATACATCGGACAACCGTCACATTCATGAAGCAGACAACGTCTTGGCTGGTTATTTGTCACGAATAGGCACCCGCACCAGCGAAACTCTACCTGTTGTCTACTTCGTAAAACTTGCAGCTTCACAACGCGATGACGCGCAACTTCGCGACCTCCGTGGAACGCCCAGCCACTTGTGTTCCGTGAGGTCCCTCTACCTATATGTCCCATCGATCTCATCTGCGACACATCAACGGGATGACGGCGCCCCTACGTGCCACTTCACATTCACCCGCCAGATCTTCGGTGCCCTTTACGGACTTTCTCACTCCGCAATCAAGGCTACGCAACGTCTTATAATATATCTTATATCTTCATGCAACATCTTATAATACTATACACCTTATAACATCTCGCTTCATGTGGCACAGCCTCAGCAAAGATGTTCGCCACTGGGCCCGCACTTGCCTACAGTGTCAGCGCTGCAAAGTTCAGCGTGTCATGGTCACAATCTTGGGAAACTTTGATGTTCACGACGCACGGTTCGGCCACATACACATAGATATCGTTGGACCGCTGCCACTTTTCCAGGGAAATGCCTACCTACTGATTTGTATCGACCGCTTGAATCAATCAATCAATCTATCGATCAATCAATCAATCAATCAATCAATCAATCAATCAATCAATCAATCATCGATCAATCAATCAATCAATCAATCAATCAATCAATCAATCAATATTTGCAATAACACCTAGCATTAACAACTTGTGTGGGCCGTCATTGGGCGGTTGCAGGCCCTACGTGCGGCATCATTTTGCAGAACTGACGCCGCGCGGAAGCACCTGCAACCCCCTGCGAAGGACCACACCAGGTGTCAATGCGACGTTCAAAGAACATCACACTTGCAGTTTGTAGCCGCACCGAGTTCGTCACATTACACCGCATTAAACTAGCTTATTTGGATGGCGCCCCAACAGACACTCCTGCAAGCGTACCGCCCCACCCGGAAGCGCCGCCTAAACAAACAGTGCTAGCGACGAACTCCCCTCCTTCTCCATTCAACAATGGATAATCTTCCTCCTTCAACAACCCCTTCTCACCAAAAATGAAAAAAGAAAAAAAAAATGCATAAAGTAAAACGACACAAAAGCACGGATGCAACCTTGCTGATGCAGGTTAAGCTTTGTAAATTTAACCGAGGCTGGAGTTTTTTAGAGGGGTTTTCAAACGCGGGATGTTTTTATTTCAGTGCACGGACATTTCGATGCACGGGCATTTCGGTGCATGGGCATTTCGGTTCTAACATTATCAGCCGTATTCACCAGTCTTGACTAACTAGCGCTGTTTTAAAGTTAGTATCGCATCTAAGTAGTCGCGAACTGAGAGAAAAAATTAGCGACTAAGGTATCGACTAGTTCTGCGGTATTCACGAGCGCGAAGCGAGCAGGGGCCTATCTAGTCAGAACTAAGAAGCGGAAGTGACATAAAAATATAGGTCACGCATACCCAAACGGCGCTGTGTAAATGGGTATTTTATCGTATAAAATCTAATATTTAAATGTTTATCAGGAAAAACAAAAGTTACAATGACAGACTAATTGTCCGAAGCAAAGTTTTACAAAGAAAAAAAACGCAAAGGAGAAACACAGCAGCCGCATTGCCAGCGACATAAACAAATATAGAAGCGCAAGTAAATGCGTTTTTTCGCGGTGCCCAGCGCCTTGCTGAGGTCTGCTTTGCGATATCTCTCACCATTAAACATGGCTATTTACACAGTATTTTCAATTCTTTCTAGATGTGTACTCCAGCGTTCCAAAACAGTAAGTGCTTCGTTCGCGCTGGCGGTCAGCGGTGATACGAGTCGGCCATGGCACTGAACCGCTAGTCACCCCCTAAACACCGGCTAAACTAGCCCTACCTCATGACTAATATTTGCAAGTCCACTTCTTAGTCGCGCGGGGTGTCTAGGCCCTGAACATGACCGGTGAATAGCGAGCGCTCACTTAGTGGCGACTATCGCTCGCCACGTGATCATTTTAGCCGATGACGGCGCCAGTCAGTGGTGAGACAGGCGCTATTCGCGCCTGGTGAATACGGGTGTACGTGTTTCGAAATAAATAGCTGAGCCGCCAAATATTGCGGACCTTTGTAAACTTTAATATTTTTATTGTTGAGGGATTGCAGATTTGTCTTAATATTGTCGTGTTTTTGTTCATGATAACGATATAGCAGATATGGGCTTCCACAACAAACATTAATTGCTTCTTACAGTCAGCAATAATATCATCAAAGTTTTCTTACTACCAGAACATATATATAAGTACAGTTGTGAAGGTAGTCTTTCTGAGGTACTAAACAATTCGTACATTTTACGAAAAAATGCAACGTGCTTTGTTTGTTACGGGGATTGACGTAGATTGAGGCTGTAATAAGGATCCATTTAGCTTTAGTTTAGGCAAGGAAAAATGATGACATAAAAAAGTAACTAAATATATACCGGAAGCAGTGACGAGTGGCGAAAAATAAACCGAAGACAATTTCGTAATCCTTTCAGTGTTAAACATAGCAAACAAAGTAGCTGGCATTTGTAGTGGCAATATTGAAAAGTACGAGGGTGATTCAATAAATAAGGTGCATTTTTTTGTATAAGGACCTCTAATACAAATAGAAGCTTACTTTTTTGTTATTTTTATTGTTGTACTACTTTTCCACATGGGTTTAATTTCTTATGCAGATTACAAAAAAACAAAACAAAAAACTGTGAGAATTTTACCGAGTTACGAAGATGGCCGACCAAGAGGCATGCTCCAGGATTGAACAGCGGTCAGTTATCAAGTTTTTGGTTGCTGAAGGGTGCAAACCCATTGAAATTCATAGGAGAATGTCAACTGTGTATGGTGCCACATATTTCAGCCAAAAAAATGTCTACAAGTGGGCTAAAAGCGTTCACGAGAGGCACGAAGTTTAAAAGTGACGATGAAGTCAAAAGTGTTGTGGGCGACTGGCTGAGACATCAGTCTAAAAATATTTACGCTGAGGGAATACGGAAGCTTGTGCACATGGTGGGAAGAGTGTGTTACAGTGCTGGGAGACTACGTAGAAAAATAAAGTAAGCTTCTATTAGTATTAGAAGTCCTTATACAAAAATAAATATCACCTTATTTATTCAATCACCCTCGTACCAAACGGGGATACCGAATGAATATTTTATGCAGATGTAAGCATAATCAGTATGATAATAAAATATGCCTCGTGTGTTCCGGAACGATAAAAATCTACCCAGGATAAAGACGACAGAAAAAATGACACACTGAAGAGAAAGGGACAACGGAAACCTATCGTTTCTTATGAAAAAAGAAGTGTCCATCATCCCTTTGTCTTAGGTGTGTTATTCTATGAAATAACTGTCCGCATGGTCCCTTTATTTTAAGTATGTTATTCATTCTGTCGTCTTTGTCCAAAAACAAACACGCTCCAAAATTTATTTAATCAGGATTTCACATTATATTCCCAAAAATGTCCATGCACCGAAAAGTCCACACACCGAAACGTCCGCGCCGGAAAGTCCTACACCAAACATTCCTACACCAAAATGTCCTAGACCCGAAAATCGAAGCGTACACATAACGAGGGTACCAGCTGAGATTATGGCTGTTAGATACACACGACGACCAACTGCTTCCTGCTAAAAAGAAAAAGGTGCGTGTGACGGGGTAAGTGCACCACTGAGCGTGGAAACCAAATACATCTGCGTGAAAATGATAATGATGAATATGGAAGGCCCTTTCGAGAAAACATTACGCCATTTTAAACGAGCGACGACCTTCGCAGGCCACAACAGTTTAGCCGATGCTCATTTCACCGTCGACATGCCGCTGAGCACATTGTGTGCAGTAGCCCGACTCGTGAACAAGATATCGCAAATTGCAAAAACAAATCCCGGTCCAAGGTAGGAACCGCGTGTGCAGCCCGAGCAAATGCTCCCCTATCCCTCGTGAAGGTATGCGTCGGCGAGTCTCCGTATAAAAGCGAAACGGAGTAAAGGGAAAAGTTTTTATCCTTCGTAGGGGTACGGACGACAGAAACACTGAGAAAAACCCAGATAAAAGCTCCACTACCCACACCATTTAGGGAACAGTTATACAATAGACGAATATCATCAAGCGTTCGGCACACGCGTGACGCCACCATAAAAGTAGTTCACGGGTGGTAAGCGGCAGTGCCTTAGGCTAATCAAGTAGCCTGGTGCTCTGCGCGCCCAGAGCTCCAGCGGGGTATTGCACTCGCAGAAAGTCTAAAGTTTCCTCGATGCAGTGCGGAAGAGGTAGTCGAACGAAACTGGCTTTTGCGATTCGTTAATTTCCACCGCTTGTTATACAGAATAATTGGTTTTCCCGCTCTCTTTAATTGGCTTTTCCTTTTTCGTAGATGGTCAAAAATTACTCATCTGCGAAGTTCCAAGGCAGGATATTATATAGGCTAGAAATATCCAGAGATCCGATCTTCAAATTGTCCTCGCTACTATAATAATAAGAAGCCCAATTTGTCCATTTATAACGCAAACTGGCAACTCTGTGTGGAGGTTCAGTAGGTTGACGACTTCATCGCGGGGAGAGGAGGCGGGCGGTGGTGTTTCTAGTTTTTTGGGCAAATCCCCCAAAAGATCATCCTGGCGATATTCCACACTGCCTGGTGATATTTGCAAAATTTCCGAGGGGAAAGAAAATTAGCTTGGACAGGCGATGAAAGAATCATACAATTGGTTCCTTTTGGTTTTAAGGCTAGGTGGTGCAAACTACAACCCATATCAAGGTGACAGAGCTGTTATCAGTTAGACATCTGCTGCCAACGTCTTGCCACCCCATGTGCATCGCCTTCCGTCGCCTCAAGAATCTCTTGCCACAAGATGCCGAACCCATTCCTCGGATTGATGGGTTACTTGCTAAGGTGGGAACGAAAGTTTTTTTTTTTTTTCAATCTAGACTTAGCTGAAGGTTATTGGCAAATTCTGTTATCAGACGATTCTAAGGTCAAGACAGCCTTTTCAACAGAATCCAGGCTGTACCAGTCTAGGTTTCTTCCTTCCGGAATTAGGACCGCATCACCCGTCTTTACTCGATTAATGAGGAAGCTTCTTTCGGACATCCTAAATGTTCAACGTTTCATCGACGATGTGCTCATAGCAACCGACACATGGGAAGAACATATGGAGACGTTAAAGCAGATTTCTGAGAGAATGCGACAAGCCGCTATTACGGTAAAACCCAAGAAGTGCGAAGTTGGTATGAGGACAATAACATTCCGGGTCGTGAACTGGGTAACAGAGAGATAAAGCCTCGTTTAAGAACGCTGGAAAAGATAAAGGACGCGAAACGGCCGCAGGGTAAGACTGAAGTTAGGGCCTTTCTTGGCTTAACAGGATACTACCGCCAATTCATCCGCAACTACGCGGAGTTAGCCGGGCCGTTAATCGAACTAACGAGGAAACGGGAGAAAAACCACGTCGAATGGTATTCTGAGAGAGTAATGGCGTTCACTAAGTGAAAGGACGCCCTGACCGCAGCACCGATTTTTCGAGTACCGGACCTCTCGAAGGAATTCATTTTGGGAACTGACGCCTCTGAGAGCTGCATTGGCGCGGTGCTGTTGCAAGAGCAGGAGAGAGTCTTGCACACTCTGGGCTATGCTAGTGGACGACTGTTGCCTAGAGAGTCAAGATTCTCGAACACTACCATCGGATTTTCTCACCAAAACAAGAGGAGAGTTGTGGGAGGAACTGAGACCTCTCAATCACTCTGAGTTTCAACATCTCTTGAATCTCCGCCTCGATTACCTCCCTCCGTCGTGTGCACCGTGCCTATTTGTTTTCTGCATATCTGAAACGCTGGATCTTCCACCTGAAGTTTTTTCGCATCTATTTTTTATTATTCGATTTATCCGTTTCACTTTTTTTTTTACAATTGTGGTGCAGCGGGAGATGCGGTGTCGCGGTAGATGTAAAATACTTTTTAGGGGCGAAGAGGGGCTACCTAGAGTGCCTCGATGTCCCTCTGTTTAGGGAGAATGATACCCGGTGGATTACCTCGGTACAGGACAATACAGCATCGCAGCGAAACGAAAACGTACAGCCTATTAGCGCAGTGCAGACACGCACTTCACGCGTTTTAGTAACGTAGATAAAAGTAAGCGTTCCGAGGCAGAAATGGCCAGGATTTCATCACCCCAAGCAAAGCGCACATGAAGCACTGGGCTAGTCCATGTCCGTTC
Source organism: Ixodes ricinus (assembly GCA_037355805.1). Classification (NCBI taxonomy): domain Eukaryota; kingdom Metazoa; phylum Arthropoda; class Arachnida; order Ixodida; family Ixodidae; genus Ixodes; species Ixodes ricinus. The sequence continues at coordinate 80,459 of JAZHYW010051619.1, forward strand.
ATGTCGACTCTGGCGTCGGGTGCCTTCGTGCGTGCCTTTGCTCGATGATGCTCTATCTTGTGTCTCAACGATGCTAAGCGTGTGCTTGACAATGCTCGCACTGTAGCTTCATATAAACGCAATAACTAAAGCACGATAGCACTACAAACGATGGCATCAAAAACAGATTGGGACGTCGAGGCCTCTTAGGGCTGGCCATGTCCGTATGGAGCTCCGGCGTCCGGTGCTCGTGCTCCTGAGCTCGCGTGCTCACGAGCACGTGCTCACGTGCTCGTGTAAGGCAAAAAAAGAAAGATGAAAAAAAATGAAAAAAAAGTCTGTTTGCGCAGTTGACAGGATTTGAACCTGTGCGGGGAGACCCCAATGGATTTCTAATCCATCGCCTTAACCACTCGGCCACGACTGCGGGACGAGTAGGGGGGCTCTGAGATGTGGTAGTAACTCGAGAGCTGGGGATGTCATGGATGAAACGTTGCATGTAGCCGCTCAACGTCTATACAGGAGAGGGCGCTGCGGTCAAATGCGTATATAATCGCGTTAAACTTTGCATGCATTGGCTGAACGTTTATAGACGAGAGGGCGCTGCGGTCAAATGCTCAAATGCGTATATAACCACGTTCCATACCACACATTCTCTTTCTGACATGGATGAAAACGAACGAAAGGCTCCGCATGCTGCGGCTCAGCGTCTACGCAGACAAGCACCACCAGAGCTTCGCCCCAATCAACATCATTCACCACGTGGAGATGCGGTCAATTTTTTATTTGTTTGCGTGCGTTTGCTTGGTTACTAATACTAAGTGTTGAAAGATACTGCGTTTCCAAGGTTTTTTACTATATTAATCTACCTCCCTTTAACAAAGTACTGTTCGGTACGCCTGTTTTACCGCATTTCTTACAACATCTCGATTTGTCAAATAATTTAAAGAGTGGGGTTTAAAGTTAGGGTTACCACCCAGATTTGTTTCAAACGCTAGAATATAAGCAAAGGCGATGACCGGATACCCCATATGCTTTGCGCTTGGCGGCTTGTGGCAAGATTGCCTTCGCTCTATGCCCAACTCGTGAACAATCGGGAACCAGGTATCGGGAAATAAAAGCTGAATTTATTAGTCGTACCAATGATTAACAGTTAAATACATAAACCACATAGCACAGCTGCTATGTCCGGATGCTCGCTTCTGTCTCACCGGCCGAGATCACCCACATGAGAGTGTAGGGTCCCTCATTACAGTTCGTTTGTCTGGGAGCTTAGGCAAAGTGTTTCCCTCTGGCTTCCAGTCTATGAAATATTACTCTAATTTGCAAACTTAATTAAACTCGACTTGGTTGTTACTCCTTTTTTATTAATCATGCTCATTCGTGTTTTTTTTTTCATGCACGGATGGTCACAACAGGAAAATTCATCTCCGCTCTTGGGATCGCTATCGACGCCGACGGTGAGTCGCGGGCGAAGATCAACTTCAAGGGGATCGCCATCGGGAACGGCTTTGTTGATCCTGTCAGCCTGATAGACTACGGAACCGTCCTTTACGGTATTGGCCTCGTGGACAAAGACCAAGCGGCAGTCATACGACAAAAAACAGCGGTTGCCATCAGGCTAACTAAAGAAGCGAGATACACGGAAGCACTTCTGCAACCGCCTCTTCACCTTTGTCCGTGAAGGCGCCCCACGTTCGTCGATCGGGTCAATTGCCTCTCGACGGGCTGCGGTTCCAATCTGCCGGCACCTTGAAGCAACTCCTTTGGCCTTCAGGACTAATATGATAGGTTTATTGCATATTTACAGCATGTAGCATGTTGAGTCCCACTCGGGGTCTGTCTCTAACAAAAGAGTCCCCTGCTTTTATAACGTTTACCCAAGGGCGCGTACGAGACGTCAGTCACGTAGGCCGCATGGCCCGCACGCAGCTGGAGTATCATGTGTCGCCGGAACGTGCCACACCGCCGTTCGGATGAGGCGCTGGCGGACCAGAGCTTGGCCGTCCCGACCGTAGTCCAAGGCCGGGGAAGCGACGGGAGTGTCGTCGACCGCCTCCAGTACGGTAGGCCAAGGCCGCAACGGGATGCCGCGCACGTAGCACCTCCGAAAACTACACCACCGTTCCCCGGCGTGTGTGTGGTTGAGGTCATCGCTGTCAGTCCTTGAGGTTTGCGCCGTTGCTCGGTGTTGCGTCGATCCCAGATGTTCCGCCGTCGGGTGCTGCATCTTGAGCGGGCGGCTTGAGCACGACGTGATGGCGTTGCCTCCTCCAACCACGCGCTCCATCTGTGTCAGGAGCTCCGGACATGCGCAGTTGAGCCCGACAGAAGCACTCGAGGCCTTTGCTCCTGTCTTTCAAGGAAATCCGAGCATCGCAGAAAAATACACCGGACCTGTCAACTACTACAATTATCTCTTTCCCAAAGGAGCTCGCAGATCAAAACTATTACGAGTCTTTTGTTCAGACTACCCGCGTGCGCAAGGCGATCCACGTTGGGAGAGTTCCTTTCGACGAGTTTAACTCCACGGTGTTCACGAAGTTTAACGCAAACTTTTTGGCGTCTGCGAAACCTTGGTTCACTGCCTTACTAGAGAAGTACAAAGTGCTTCTGTACACGGGCCAACTAGACGTCATAGTTTCGTATCGTTTGACCGAAAACTTTATTGCCTCTCTGAACTGGTCCGGAGCGAGTGCCTTCGCACACGTGTCCAGGCAGATCTGGACGACTCCGGAAGGAAATGATGTCTACGGCTACGTGAGGCAAGTGGCGAACTTCACCGAAGTAATGGTCCGAAACGCAGGGCACATCGTTCCCTACGATAAACCCGTGGTGGCCTATAACATGATTACCAGGTTTATAGAAGACAAGCCTTTCGCTTGAATGGTTCTGACAAACTGAGTGATTACAGACATCTTTTTCATCTTTGACAACGCCCAATGTGTAATAAAAAGTTTTTGTCTGTGTTTGTAGTTCTAGACATGCCTTCACGTGCAATACGGTCCTCTGCTAATCAACGATTTCGATTCTAGAAATGACACCTACTCGGGTATTCCACTCCTGTGTGTATTCATATTTCTATATCTTAATATTGCCAATAGTTGCTGTAAGAGTGTGTATGTTTTCAATAAACGTCTAATTCACGTTGCTATGGGCTATTTTCCTCGCAGTATCTGTAGGTGTGTACCGCCAGAAAAGTCAGCTAGCGGTGTAAGTTGATTGTCCACGGGCTGCACCGTCTGGAGGACCCACCGAACCGGAGGACCCACCGAACCGACTCTAACAACGGCAAAGCGCCTGGGGCTCCTAACGCGAACACTAGCATTACTGACAGCTGAAGAGAGAAGGGCGTGGTGGGCATCTCATTATCGCTCCGCAGACAATGTGATTGCGGCATTCGACGATAGAAATACCCAAGAGCGAATCACGAAGCAAGGATCGTGAACGTAATAACCCACTCGGAACACGTCTTAAGCTAGAAGTGCAGTGCGTATTCTTTGTCACAGAGTACTTCGGAAAGCTAGTTGCAGCAGTCTAAAATGGGAACCTAGACGCATGACGACGCAGAGGAAATGTTTACACCTGGACTTTTATGCCCCTCTAATAAAGACTTTAAAGATGCAACCAATGAAAGAAACACAGTCTGCGTTGTGACCCAGAGCATAAGGTAAGCACCTAAAAGCTCATCTTCAGTGTCAAAACGCAAACATTTTTTGGTTACCTTAACATATATTTTACCTGGTCATTCATCGAACTTGTTCCGTAATCAGCACTGATTGGTCTCTCAAGAGCATTGCAGTAATGTAGACGCATTGATATGCGATAGTGCAGAAGTACTTACATTGCGTTACGAATGCCTCACAACAAACATAATGAAGCTCTCCGATGTTACAATGTTACGGAGTTTAATTTGCTGGGTGAAGTCATTGAATAGATTAGAAAAGAACGTGAGTCGGGTTTGTGCCGTCTTCGCGCGCATTGCCGTCGTCCTTTGTCGGTTCTGGCGCGCGCCTCTTACCGCGCCATTACACTGATTCCCTTCCAAGATTTTAGTGTAGTTTTATTCCGTGAATCCGAATATCACGTTCGTTTTCCCTGAATATGTAACTCCACGGGAGAAAACACGAAGCACCTCGGACCAGTCGTGACGTCATAAGAGCATCCTTGGGCCGCCAAGCGCTTGCCGCTCCAGGGCCGCGCGTGCAATTGCAAGCTTGCCATGTAGATTCGCCCCCACTGGTTCCAGTTGTGACGTCTTGGTCTGCCATTTATAAAAAATAGCTAGAGTGCGCGTGCATAGCTTTGATAGGCGCTGAAGATGCAGGAGAAAGGAGATTCCGAAAATTTCTTTTGTGACGTCACGCTCCGGGAAGGAGGGCCTTCAGCGCCTCTTTTGAAAATGATTTTCTGCAGCCTCCATGCACCCAATAGAAAAAATGACATTGGAGATCCTGGAGGTCAATTGAAAAACAATTGAAGCGTGTTTCTTAAATAGAAAACCGCTTCAACTTTTCTTTAATTGTCCTCTCGAGCGTGACATGGGGTTCTATGTTTTATACAGAAACGTTGCTAGCAAACCCGAACTTTCAGCTCGTAATTAAAGTAGTCAAACATATGAAACGCCTCTGAAGATTCCCGTACTGCAACTAACTCGATAAATAAGCCGTGGTGTAACAATTACATATATGCCGTCTTCTTGTGGCTCTCAATACTGCCCTCCGCAGCCCCACCTTTTGTCATCACCCCAGTCGCGTCGCGTAGCTTAGCGCATCTTGGGTTCATGTTACCAGAAACAGCGCGTTACAAACGAGGACAAAAAGAAAGGACGCATTGAAGAGCGAACACAGCGATGATTTACAAGCACTGATTTCTCTGACAATTGGCTGGATCGGGTTTCCCCGCGTCGCGAATGCGGCGCCGGAATTATCGCATCGGCCATCATGGGCGTGCGTAAATCTGCCACGTAAATGGTTCCAGAGGCAGGACGGCTTCGTGCTAAAAGATATATCTTCGCTATCTCGCCGTCGTTCGCCGAAGAAGTCTTTGAAAATCTTGTCAAAACAGTCGTAGATGGCTTTGAGAAGATCTGGAATTTTTTATTCGAAAACGCTACTCCACAGGAAAACGGTACAACTCGTAGCACGCATCTCGCGGTCAGGGGACGGGATGACCCGCCGACGTGCTGCATCAATACACCATCACACGCTCGGATACCTATCTAGAATCGAAGTCGCCTGGACGTGTTAATCTTTCGGGAAAATATTGCAGCTGTGTCTTGCCTACATGTCTTTGCTGCATACATATCAATCGCGGAGTTCTGGAGCGTCCATCTGTTTTGGCAACCTATAATCACTGTTCAATGTTTGCTTTCAGTAAATAAATAAATAACAAAAATTCAGCGGTTTCTCTCTTGCACTATCAACCAGGGCAATGTTCGATATCTGCTCGAATGAATCCGAATTACTACGCGTAACAAGTCACCACAAGTAAAATAACGCAGTGGAGCAGCGCTTGAAGGGACGTAGGGTTTCGAACGGTACTTACGTGAACACGTTTATTGCCCGCCAGTGCCGCATGTTACAAATACATTCGTCGATGTAAAGTAAAACGCTCCTCCAGAGACACATACACGATAAAAATAAACTAAATATGTTCTTAACAAAAAAAAACGAGTTAGAGGTGAATATTAAAGTGTTTTATCTCATGATTCAAAAATCACTTTTGTTTCCCCCCAAAAATAAAAACTAAAAGAGATGAAATCAACGAAAACCTGCTGACCCGTCGTTACGTCACACGCAGATTTTTCGGTCACGAAGCGCGTGTTGCTCGTGTGGACAGCGCGGGTAATGGCAACGCTGCCAGGTATACCTCTTTTTCATAAAAACGTTTGAGGGCGCCTTCTGTGTAGAATCCGTGACGATGTCAAAGAGGGAAAGATAATTCCTTCAACAGGCAATGAAGGCCCCAGAAGAGCCTGGATGAACGGGCCACAATCATTCACGGGGCTGGGGGTAGACGCACGTGTCCGCGGTGGATCATTCTGTCTTTTTCTTTCTCTTTCGTTTCCTGTCACCAAACATAGTTGTGAGAGGCGCTCTTTTCTGTCCTGTTCTTCTCTCTGCTTTGAACGCTAAATAACTCAATATGTTAGACTTCCAAACAAGCTCAAATGTCAACTTTACTACAGATTAGAAGAAATTAGAACAGTGCAACACCCTCTGCTAGAGTGCCTTCATACAAGCGCGCTTTTGCTTGAGTGGTGACATCTCAGCCATTTTTACGCCCAATCGTTCTTTCATGCATTTTGAAGTGCGCGCAATGCGGTGTCACTCAGCTCGAGCGCGTAGCTTTGGCTAATGCATAGACGCCATTCAGCGCCCAGGTCATGCACCGAGTGCGCGAGAGCGTCACGCGCTGACAGATTCAGTGCAACAATGGATGTCTTCACCCTCAGACGGACAGACATGTAGGCACCCTACCCTGTGCGAAACTCGTCGTCCTCGTCACTGGGTTCTTGAACGCCCCTCAACCTGCATAGTTACGATATATTTTCTCCGCGCTACTTTCGTAATATTACAGTGCACAAACGTGATACTACTTAGCTGACATCGGCAATAGCCAGTGGCCCACTGGACGTGCGTGTCAAACGTGGCAGAGTGACTCGGAGTTTCTTCCCCGTGATATTTAATTTCTACTCCGCATTCAAAATTTTCGATGGGGGTGTGAATGTAGAGTCTCGCTAGCCTACTAGGGACACATTTCTTGCCGGTGTGTTTTGACTTCCGAGGAAAAGTCTCATCGGAGAAAATTCAAACACCACGCCTGAGACTTTCTGCTCGCTCTGCGTTTTTCCTGCCATTGCATTAACCGCGATACATTAATATTGAAGAAAAAGCTCGTGGCTTTTTTCGTCACGTGGTGGTGATGGTGATGGTGAAGAGCCTAACACGACCGACCATCCTCATTCTCGTCATCGGGCTCGAGTGGGTCTTGAGCGCGCAGGCACGCGTGGAGCTACGTTTTCTCTGTAGACAGCAACATAGCGGTCGCAAATTGCTAAGTGGCATGTTTATACAGCCTGAACTTAGTCTGCCTCAACGGGCGACTTGTCTCACAGATGTAGACTAGCAGTTTAGTCAGTGCGGTACAATGACTAGGCTGGGGTCATTAACGTGCACTCACAGTAGTAATACACGACCGCACGCCGGTATGATGCTCATCCACATGAAAACGGACAGGAGCGGGGATCGAACCAAGGACCCCTGGGTTCTGCAGCATTGCATGAGAGCTCGTTATACTAGATTCTCTGTACCAAAGGTGCAACTTTTAACGCGGTAGCGTTAAGGACCTCGTGTAGCAGAAACTCTGGCGTCGGTGTGGCTTGACACGAAAATTCTGATTGGTCATTAGGGTCCTGACGTGACAACATGACCTCGCGTTGATTTCAAGCAACGCACAACGCTCAAGGGAAAAGTGTGAAATAAAAGTGAGAAAAACCCGACATGTAATGCGAATTAAAGATCAACGCATGTCTAAATTGATTTCACCCTTACAAAGTAATTCATTTGCCTTAAAGAAATATTTGAAGAGGTTAGGCACGCAGCTGACTACGAGACGCAAGCTCGCTCGCTTTATATGTTTAGCTGTTGCGTTTAGTTTTGAATGGTGAAGCTTAAGCATTCTCCAAGTTTATTGAAAAAGCCGATAGATACAAATTTGGAAATTCTTCTTTTAATAGCACGTAAAGCACGAAGAGTGCAGGTGGAATGCCCAATAGACCATATGCGTAAACCCTTCATGTTTTAAAAAGTAGCGCAAGGTGCGTCGATTCACGAGGTACGTGCAACGTGCAGCCCTTGGGAAGATTATGGCGGCACAGCACAGCACTGAGCTAGATTTCAGACGCCATGTTCTTCTCAGAAGCTGCGCGCAGCTAGTGTCTGGAGCATTTCCACAACAATGAATGGCGCCACTTTTTCCAGGATAGAGGACTTACATGGGCGTATAGTTCTTGTATAGGCTCCCTACGGAAGCCAGAGTTGCGCGTTTGATTCCACGTGTCGCGTGCCGCCCTCGCCGCTATTCGCCGAGATCCGATCACGTGAGGAGCCGAATCAAGTGTCGTGCAGCAAAGTAGACGTTGCACGCGCCCCGGCGTACGTTCCCTGGTTTTTGAGCACGCTGCGCGCCTCAAATGCGCGGCGCTGCTATCTGCCGAATTCGGTCACGTGAGGAGCTGAATCCGCGTGCGCTGCATGAACGCGCAACTCTGGCTCCCGTAGGGAGACCTATTAGCCGGAGAGCGAACACAAGGGTCGCTGCGGTCGTCCGCGCCCTGATTGGGTGAGGTGTACCGTGACGTCAGGAGGAGACTCCCGCTCCGCGATCTCGCATCGGCTCGCTTCCAGCACCGGTTTCCTGGTTTGGCGTTGTGTGCCACAAGCTTTCGAGGAGCTGGACCTCAGCTTACCCGGAGTACAAGACGTTGAGTTAGGCCAATATAGACGTGCTTCCACACATTTTATAAGCCTGCTTGTCCTTTTTACTTTTAAATTGTGTTACAAATCCTGAAAGCTATCGGCGGAGGCGATTCCGCGATGAACCTCCCCGTCCCCACACGACAGAAGGCAATTTTGCGAGGGGTCGGTGAAGCGATGGCACGGTGTTTCAGACGCTGGAGTTCTGTTCCTTGCATGTTCATGATGTAGGACGATATCACATCCCGCTTTCAAGGCATTTGAAGTTGCATTTGTATCATGGGCCTTTGGGCGGTCGGCAAATTAGCTCTGCGAGCTCGACTCTGCGCTGCCACTCTGCATGCGCTGCTTCGCAGATGTTTTAAAGGCCATTCGGTCTGATGATCTTTGAAGTGCTCGCGGAACAGGGTTCTTTTACATAAAGTAGCTTCTTCGTGATTTAAGGATATAGTTTACACACCTTTACGCAGGCTTATTCTTTAGAACATGCATAATTACTGGAAATTAGTTTGTATGGTAGCAGCAAAACTGCCGAATTGCCCCCAGTTGCCTGTATGATATGTATTGAACTGCCAAAAATATGCACAGCAATAGTACCGTAATTTGGAATCTTTATACTGCACGTCCATCCGCGGCTTAAATGTAACTGCCTACGAACCTTCATCGCGCTCTGTGGCAGTAGGTGTGATTCGAGATGTCAAAACCAACCTATCTGACGCCGAGCTCACGGAGAACATCAGATCCACAGTTCGCATAACAAGACTGCGTAGGACTGGGCGCCTCCGAGTCTGTCAAGATTAACTTCGCTGGTACCGAATTGCCATCCCATGCTCTCCTTGGCCACGTCCGACACTCAGTGGCAGTTTTCAAGGATCGGCCGATCCAGTGCAAAAATTGCAGTGGCTTCGGACATCGCGCCATTGCCTGCAAGAGACCTCCTGGGTGCAGTAGATGCGGTGAGTGTCACGTGACAACAGGCACCAAAAAAGTCGATTGCTCGGATCGCCCCGCCAAGTGCTTGAACTGCAACGGTTCACATGAGGCAACGTCACCATTATGCCCTTGGTGGAAACATGAACAAGACATTCTAACCTATGCCAAGAATCACGATCTGAGCTTTCCTTCGGCGAAATCTGCACTCCAGCAGCTGAAGCAGAGCAACTTTGCAGAAAAGAATTCACAACCCAACATAAAACCAGCTGACCCACCACTGATTATAGAGCTAAGCAAGAAGATGGAAGTGCAGAAGACACCTCCACCTCCAACGTCCAGGAAAACAGTATGCCGCTGCTCTGGCAAGCCAAGAACCAAACATTCACGTCATCTTTGATAAAACGAAACCAAACTCAGAGCCTTCACGTACAGTGACTGAAACGAAAGCAGGAACCAAGACAGGCAAAGAAAAACACATCAGAGCATGGCAGCAGACACTGTCGAGACAACCTGGACCTCGATCATGAAGCTCATACTCAATTTATCTTGCAATGTACTTGCCTCAATCGCAGCACCCTGGGCTCAAACCTCTCACTCAATACTGACAACGGTCCTCACGCTCTTCACCACCTAAGCCTTGTTTGAGGCCATGAGGAGTGGAAGAAATCTAAAGCCGCCAAGAAAAATACCACTTCTGGGCTTCAACGGAACTGTGCTGGAATTCAACCCCGTCTTCCTGAGTTAAACTACAGCTACAGACAATGCCTATCCCAATTTCTTGTACTATGTGAAGCGGGCTTACCGTTGCAGCGAACAATTTCCGGTACGACGTGTACAAAAACACATATATCTCATCGTTTCCCAATGGTAGCGCAGCACTCTATGTGCGTAACGGAGTGCCTCATATAGAGATACCAGTAGATGATTTATGCACGGAGTTGATAGACCTAGCAGCAGCCAGGGTGCAACTTATAGAAAAATATCTCAGCGTCGTATCATGCTTCCACACGCTACAATCGCTAGGTGGGCGCCCATCAGTTTTCGTTGTTCTGACAGCGTTGCGGCTGGCCCCTTGGAATGAAAATGGGCCCATCTGCAGAGAGACCATTCCAAAGTTACGCTCTAAAGGCAAAACTTCACAAGTTGTGGCCAAGGCTCTCACAGAAGACCACCTTTCTGTGACCTATCCAGACTTTCTTCGAGTTTACACAGATGGCTCAGTGAATGCAGCATTACGAAGCAGTACAGCTGCCTTTGTCATCCCTGAACTGCAGTGCGAATGGAATACCAAATTTCATCGCATGGTCTCTTCAACCACAGCTGAAGTTGTTGCAATCACAGAGGCACTCGTCGCACTAAGCCGTTACCATCCTAGAAACGTAGTGGTGATCACAGACTCCCGATGTGCTCTTCGACGACTTCTCATGTGTACCGAAACGACAACCAGCAGGGCCAGAATTACCCTCCAACATATGGAAGCAAACGGATTCGTGGTGCAGTTTCAGTGGGTCCCGTCGCACATTGGTATTAAAGGAAATGAAGCTGCTGATCGGTTAGCCGCACAAGCCTATCATCGAACCCCCTCGCTTGAACCACCTGACGACCCTCGCCAACATAGAGCAGCTGTTCGCCGACACATTGCGTCTCTGCATCTAGATACAAATACTCACTACCCATGCATAACGAAAGGTCTATCGCGCCTGGAAGCTACAACCCTGTTCAGATTACGTACAAGAAGTGCTAGGACACCCGCGTGGCTATACAAGATCGGAGTCACGCAGTCTCCGCTTTGCTCAACATGTGACGTCAACTGCGACCAAGATCACCTGCTTCTGGAGTGCCCAAACTTTCAAGCTCAACGAGATACACTTTTCCAGCGTCTCCGGGCGATCGGTGTGGCACATGCAACTGCAGATGACCTGACTTTCCCTAGCGGATCACGATCATGCCGTGAAAAGACGCAGCGCTTTCTACTCGACTTCTTAAAATCGACGACACTGCTTACACATTTGTGACCACATCTTCTTAACCGAACGATGCTCCCGATGTAATTGCGTACTTTGGAGCGCATATAAGTGCTGCTTTAGGACAATAGGTGTGAATGTGAATATGTATGAGTGAGGTTGTATGTGAGCAACAAAGCCAACACATCAATGTTAGGCTAACCGCTTACTATTAAAACGTCATTCTCTTTCTCTCTCTCCTGAAAGGGCGCGTGGCTGACCCATCCTGAGTCCCTAGCCGAAACTTATAACAGCGTATGAAACAGCGCGCAAAACAGACGAGGAAGAAAAAACACACGTGACGAGCGCGGCGCTCGTTACGTGTGCTCACTTCTTTGTCTTCGTCTGTTTTTCGTGCTGTTTCCTACGATGAATTCCCAATAAACGCGCCGCCGAACTATCCACTCTTCTATGTTGTATGTATGTATGTATGTATGCATTTACGCCGCGCTTGCTCTTTGCAACGAGCGTCTGCAAAACAGAGACGCCCCCCTCCCCCCCTCAAAAAAAAAAGAAAAAAAGAAAAAGAAATTGGACTATTGTTGCTGCTGGAGTCGCCGCGCTTGCGCTCCTCGTAGCTAATGGGCTGAAACAGCTTGTCAGAACTGCGGAGACTCGTGCCTCGGGCTGGGTCTGGATAGCTGCTGGATAGCTGGAAAGGTTGGCGCCATCTACCAGCGACGGCGGAAACCAAACTGGTTGTGTACTTGCCGCCGTCGCTTATAGATGGCGGTAGCTGCCCATAGGCGTTTTTGTCGACAAGTAGTTTGTATCGGACACGATCCTTGGGAATCTAGCCCTTAACAGCTCCGCTCTAAAACACGCCTGTTTTATTGCAGTGTCCCTCCATATCACGCCGCGGCGGTGGCGTTTTGTGCGCGCACTTCTGATCGGGGGAATGGTAATCAAATGCCTAGCGGTCAGGGATTGCTATGCTGTTTTGGAAGAAGCATGCAGGAAACTGCTTTTTCGTCAAATTGCCGCTTGAATTTTGTGATGGGCATTCCACAGCATCAATATTGACCTCCCTGCAATACAATAACATTGTCGTCGGGGAGGTAATTCCCTCCCTGACGACATCGTAACTGTAAAAGAGTCCATTAGATTTCGTCCCGCAATTGCCACTCTTTACAATATGTGAAAGTGAGCGGAAAGAGGAAAGGATTCCTAACTCTTGTTGATTTGTATGTCTATTGTTGTTTTTGCCCCCCCCCCCTTTTTGTAAAGCCCCTACCGGGCGCTATAGCGTTATATTCAATGGAATGAAATATAAATTGTCCGTTTATTCAAAGGTTTTAGTGGACACTGTGTGGCTGAATGCGGGTTGGTGCGTGCTTTTCCATGTTTCGTAGTTACGGTACGAGCTCCAGTTAGCAAAGCGATGCTCTAGAGTATGATCTACAAAACGTCTGTGATATCTAATGCTGCTGACGACGCTCGTATCATATGTTTTTTTTTTTTTTAAGCGCAGCTCTTAGGTGCCCGTTTCCGGTTTAAGCGGCGTCGGCGTTCCGTCGGCGTAACCGCGGGGTGCATTAGGGGAAATGTACCAAAATCCACCGCGCGGGGAGGAGGAGGAGGAGGGGACGAGGACGAGGGAGCGGAGGAGGAGGGAGGAAGAGGAGGAGTAGGAGAGGGAGGGGAGAAGGAGGGAAGAAGAGGAGAAGAGGAGGAGGGGAAGAGGAGATGGGAAGACGGGAGGAGGGATGAGGAGGAGGAGAGGAGGGAGCGGGAGAAGGAGGAGAGGAGAGGAGGAACTGAAGGAGGAGGAAGAGGAGGGAGGAGGAGGAGGAGCTTGAAGAGGAGGAGGAAGAGGAGGGAGGGGGAAAGGAGGAGTAGCAGGCAGGATGAGGAGGAGGGAGGAGGGTATACCCTCCCCTCAGTACCCTTCCCTCCTCCTCCTCAAGAGGTGCGCTCTACTTCGGCGTTACGGAGTGTTTTAAACGTATCATTTTTTAATGGTTGAATTGCTGAAAAACAAACAGCACGAATTAACGAGTGTCTTTAGTAGATTTATTAATGGTAAAAGCCTATAGTTGGAAAGCGTCTACGCCGTAACGAGTGCAATTGAAGTGTTGCGCGGCTTCCGAGTGTAGTCGTAGTGAGTAAGGGACTGGTGGAACCAGTCCAAATCACTCGGGAGGTGATACCGCATCGTTGTGGTTATGAGCATCACCGGCCGAGCCCGCTCCAGTGGATTACCCTGCGTTAAAACAGCACATCACGCACTCTGCTTGAGTGGCTTGTACAGTAACTCAGGTTTCGTCAAAGACACAATTTTGAGTGTTCAAGTTGAGTGTTTATTCGCCGAACCTCGCTCTATCACGCGCGAAACAATTAACAGAGGTGTGGCGGGCATGAATAATTACTTATAAAAGCCCTTTTAGGTAAAATCAATTAACAGGCTTTAAAAAAATATACTTTTTAGGAAACACCACGAAAATCGGTGATATTTGAATTTTTGACTTCTTTTAAACACTTCAGGTTCAGCAAGAAAGCAATAACGGTTATAGCCGCTGGAAAAATATATTTACGCTTTTAAAATTCAGACGCGTTTTAAAGTTGTGCCGAGGTAGCTATATATATTAAGAAACACGTTGCGACTATAACGCTTTCCTTAAATTCCGGTCACGAAATACCATTTTTTAAACCTCTGGTTCTAGAAGAGGTTTTCTAATACTAAGGTCGATGCACACAATCTGCCGCTTCTACACAGGTAGCAAATTTTACAGTGTTCACTCGCGAAAGGAAATTTCTATAGGTTTGGCGCAATTTAACCATAGCAGATATTTACGAGAAATCTCGGTTTTCGACGTCAGTCTATCGCAGGCTGTGGAACATAAAATATCAAGAGGCTTCGCTCTTAGAAGAAAAAACAATGCATGCACTTGCGCTGGGCTGAAAAGTTTTGTTCCCCATTTCGCTTGGTATATAAAAAGCAATATGGTCAACTGTTGCTAAACTTATATTCAAGCCACAGCCTTACCGGACAATGCAGCCAAAGTATGGCAAGCCCCACACAAAATGTTAGCGCCGGTCGAATTCATTCCCGCGAACTCTTAACTTTTTAATTCCCACAGCTAGTTACTCACGAGTACGGCCCAACACAAGTACTGTCAATTAATCACATTATTTTGGTGCTATAGATACGATACCCGCAAATCAATTGGACATGTTTTGATATAGCCTTCTTTCTAACGGAAAATCCTGGACTTTCAGCGAACCCATATTAACTAGGCAGGACTCTATGACCAAGCTGTGGTGTTTTCTTTTTGCACAACGGACGAGATGGAGGCAGGACTCTATGACCAAGCAGTGGTGTGTTCTTTTTGCAGAACGGACGAGATGGCATAAATAAAACGAATCTGAGCATCGAAAATTAACGCTTTATTGACAGCGTACCCATATTATGACATCATTGTCCATACCTACGTCCAAATCGGTCATCAGAAGACTTTCTCAACATCCCATGCGGCACAGCCTCCTTAGGTGCCATGCAGAGATGAAGCGATCGGTGATCTACCTTTCTAATGCACCCGCTCGTAGCCAATCCTTGCCTCCTCGACTCCTCGACTTCTAGGTGCACCAGTAGCCCGTGCGTGCGTCCTCAATCTTCCACAGAATACATCAAGTAGCAGTGCCATTGCGACAGCTATGGCTCCCATAGATATTTAGTGTTCCTAAGGATGCAGCCATCTCTTGTTCAGCTTTATTATTAGCCTTCCATGCTTTGCGTGAATATCGTTAAAACACCGAAAAATAGTCCAAATCGGAATTGCTTATGAATAAAAAGAAAAACAAAAAACATGCTTTTATGAGTAGTTTAGCTATAAGTTTATTTTCCGTTGGCGAAGAGCACATCCATGTCTACTGTCCACAAGCCTGCATCTTTTTTTTTCTCAGAACCATGACCTTTACCTCGTAAAGGTCATGGTTCTCTCTCACCGATCTCTCATCGGTAGAAAGAGGTTTTTATGTTTCCGGCTCTCAAACCTCTCTCCTGTCAGTTGGGAAATCCGAGAACCATACATTATTATCTTCAATATAGCTCCGATAAATCACTATTCCTTTTTGTCCGACATCCAATATTGACACCAGAGAACACAAAGCCTGGTAGTATGAAAGAAAATTACCGAAAAGCGCCCTCAAATACTGAAAGAAATTGCCGCCGAAAACATGGAACCTTATTTATAAAACATCCGTTGAGGAGCCTTCCTCTCCTCATTCGCCTTTATCTAGACGAGCATATGATTTAAGGATCCGTGCAGAGCCTACCACCCGCACTTGCCTGTGGGAGTAGCCTGCACAGATGCGTAGTTCACGGCTCAGATAATGTGCGGAATGCCAAGATGAAACTATCCACTCTTCTAATCTGTCTGCCATCAACCTTTACCTAGGCGCACCAGTGGCACACGAATGTGAGCTCCGCCACGCAGAGGCTACGGCATGTGTGAGTGACACCGCTGCCGCCGTTGCTTCTTTAAGTACTGTGGG
The DNA here is from genome assembly GCA_037355805.1 of Ixodes ricinus. Classification (NCBI taxonomy): domain Eukaryota; kingdom Metazoa; phylum Arthropoda; class Arachnida; order Ixodida; family Ixodidae; genus Ixodes; species Ixodes ricinus. The sequence goes on from JAZHYW010051619.1 coordinate 96,348, forward strand.
GCACATCAGGTGGCAGCCATCGGTTATGCACCTTTATAATATATCCTTTATTGACCCTTGTTCGGTTCCGGCATTATCTAGAGGATCCTATCGCCCTGGAGTCTGTGTTGAGCATACTACCCGCACTTGCCAGTGGCAGTCGCCTCTACTTTTTCGTTGCGGAGAGCTCCGTTCATGTGCGAAATGCCAAGCTTCAACTATTCAGGCTTCTTTAATCTGCCTTAGCAAGCTTTTACCTGGGTGCACCAGTGACCCACAACTGTGAGTTCGGGCACCAACAGGCAACCGCAAGTGGTAGTGACACCACTACGGTCGTTGTTTTTTCGGGTATTTTAAGGCACGTCAGGTTGCAGCCAACGGCTATGCACATTTATAATCTGTCTGTTGATGACCCGCGTTCTTCTTATTTGCCTTTGTCTAGGCGAGCCAATGATCCAAGTGTCTGTGTTTAGCCTACTATTCGCACTTGCCTTGGGGAGTAGCCTGTATAGTTTGTAGTTCACAGCTCAGGTAATGTGCGGAATGTCATGCTGCAGCTATACATTTTCTTATCTGTTCGCCATCCAACCTTTACCTAGGTGCACCGGTGGCACACGATTGCGAGCTCGGTCATGCACAGGCAATGGTAAGTGGCAGTACCAACGCTACGGCCGTTGCTTCTTCGGATACCTTAGGGCTCGTTAAGCTGTAGACTACGGCTTTGCACCTTTATTATCTGTCTGCTGATGACCCGAATGTGGTAATGGGGCAATGGAGGAAGAGAACGGGCACGAGCTGGCAGAGAGCTCGAGCGAATCAGGAACCGGCCGCCATTGGGCAAGCATCGGCTAGCACGGCCTAGCCTGTATAAATATGTAAATAAACAGCAATTTACTACCTTTTTGCGACGAGATGTTCCAGCCAACTCATCATCCGTGGGCACCACCTGCATAGGGTAACACCCCTTCAACTCTAACGCTCCACAGCCTAGAGGCCTTGTTGACCCTACGACTACACGGGCGTTCGGAAGGGGACCCCTTCGATGTCAACAGAAACCGGGGTGAGGATGACTTACATCGGTCGCGTTCCTGATTTCGATAAGTCAGAAAGATTCGATCTTTACATCGGAAGGTTTGAACGCTGGCTCGCGGCTAACGAGGTCTCTGAAGGCAAGAAGGCAGATATCCTGCTTGCGACACTGCCTGCATCAACCTATGAGCTGCTTCAAGACCTGGTTTCTCCACGAACGACAGCGGAGTGTTCATATGGGGATCTCAAAGAAGTACTTATCCAGCACTTCAAGCCCAATCCCATCTCGATTGTAGAACGATTTCGATTCTACAAACGCAATCAAAAGGAGGGCGAAACTCTGACTGATTTCATAGCCACGCTGAAGAAGCTCGCTCACACTTGTGATTTCAAAAACTTTTCGAACGACGCCTTGCGAGACCGGTTCGTCTGCGGGTTGAAGGACGAATATTAGATCAACCGCCTACTCATCGAAAGGACGCTGACTTTCAAGTCCGCGTGCGAGATCGCCTTAGGTTTGGAACTCACCAGGCAAGACACTCGTCAGCTCACCCAGAACACTGCTCCACAAGCTGGAAGCATTCAAAAACTTCAGGTCCAGGCACGTTCAACAAACTCAAAACCCACGGCTCCAGCAGCGCCCGGCGTCCCTTCGCCACGTACCTGCTACCGTTGTGGCGAGCAACACCTTCAGACATATTGCCCGTTCAAGAAAGGATTCTGCCACAAATGCGGAAAAAAAAGACACATTGCTCGAGTTTGCGAAGCAAGGCACGTGTGCAATATAACCAGCAAAACTCGAGCGAAGCAGGTCCACATGATGATTGCGTCGCTCTATATCCAGTTGAGGGTGGCACGTGCAGTGTCGGCGACGGCATCCAGGTACTGCTGAAGCTGGCAGGAAACCCTGTGAAAACGCTGCTCGACACTGGTGTGTCTCTGACCATCATCTCGGAGAGGCAATACAACGAGTCGCTGCGCGGTTTGCCACTCAAACCCACGGCTCTGCGCCTCCGCTCGAACACGGGCGATGCCATTCCTGTCCATGGAGGGCAGAATATTTATTAACTTACGAATTCCAGGAGATGACACTACCGTGACCGGTACATCCAAAGAGATCGACCAGCGCTGCTGGGAAGGAATTGGTTGCGGCACATCCGCATCAACTGCTCAAACATTTTCTTAATCACCGAGACTGCAACTCGGAACGGACTAGCCAGTCTGCTAGACAGCACAAGATGCTTTTCAGCGAAGAACTGGGAACGGCGAACGAAATAAAGGTAGCGATTTCACGTCCAGCCTGAATCTGCTCCTATCATTTTTTAAGCCTCGCCAGCTTCCATTTCCGCTATTGAGAGGTTGCGGAGAGGAGTTGGAAGATCTGAAAAATAGAGGCGCCATCACCAAGGTTGACAGAAGCGAGTGGGCGGCACCGATCGTGGTAGTTCCCAAGAAGGACAAGTCCGTTCGTCTTTGTGGAAACTAAAGGTCACCGTAAACCGTTGCATTCGACCGAAACGTATCCACTACCGACGGCAGAAGACTTGTTTGCGACTCTTGCTGGTGGCAAGTACTTCAGTAAGCTGGATTTGACCAGTGCCTACCTACAGTTGGAGCTGGAGCACATCGAAGGCCTACACCACCATCACTACACACAAGGTCTTTATTAGTATAATCGACTAGCGTTTGGAATCTCCACAGGTCCGTCAATTTTTCCAACGGACCATGGACCAAATCTTGAAAGGGTTGGAGCACGTAGTATGCTATCTCGACGACATTTTGATTACTTCAGGTGCTCTTGAGGACCACCTTCGGTTGTTGGACCAGGTTCTTACTTGATTAACAGAAAAGGAAATTCGGGCCAACCTTCAAAAATGCAAGTTCCTCAACAGTAGCTTGGAATACCTCGGCTACAGAATTCACGCCCAAGGATTTCATCCAACGAAGAGTAAGGTTCAAGCCATCCAAAACGCTCCGCCACCCTCCAATGTGATGGAGCTGCGCTCGTTTTTAGGCCTATTGAACTACTATGGGCGATTCTTGGCCGGTCTTTCCACAACCGTAAAACCACTCCACGAGCTCTGAAAAAATAGACGCTGGATGTGGACAGCAGAACACCAAAACGCCACCAAAGAAGTGAAAGAAAGCCTGCTGCGGAGCAATTGGCTTACTCGGCCACGACCCAAGCAAGCCGCTCTGCCCTCGCCTGCGACGCATCTTCAAGCGGAGTGGAGCAGTCATCTCACACATCGTGCACACAACGAGGGAGGAAGTGCCAATCGCCTGCGCCTCTAAAGCGCCCTCACCAAGCGAGGCGCAACTACGCACAGATCGAGCGGGAAGCTCTTGGTATTGTATTTGGAGTAAACCGGTTCGCACGATTACTTGTACGGCCGGAAATTCACACTTATTACAGACCACAAGCCTCTTGACCGCGATCTTCAACGCAGATGCACGGCAATCCCAAGCGAAGGTTTACAGCGACAGTGCAGCGTTGGGCACTTCGTTCCACTCGCCTATATTCACGATATTCGTCATGGAAGTCCAAAGACCACGGCAATGCTGATGCGCTTTCGCGGTTGCCTTGTGATTCTGGTTACCATATCGCCCCGATGAAGACACCTCTGCACCGCAAGGATTTCCAACGTGAAGCTGCTCCCCGTCACAAGCGACCACGTCGCAGTGGAAACTCGGGAAAGACCCAACGTTATCCAGAGTCGCTGCACTTTACTCTGAACGGTCCCGGCCCAATTCCGTCCAAGACAATAGGTGCTCGCCCCTACTTTGACAAGAGGGACCAGCCATCCACAGACCAAGGTTGTCTTCTGTGGGGGTGCCGAGTCATAATAAAGCCATCATTCAGAACACGACTGCAACATGAACTCCACGAGGTTTACCCAGGCACAAGTCGCACGAAGGCCAAGGCTTGGAAACCATCTGTGGTGGCCAGCGTTGGATAAAGATATAGAAGATTTTGTCAAAAAAGTGCTACGCTGGCGCGTCTGCCGGAAAACCATCCGGCGGCAGCACCGCTAAACCCATGGTCGTGTGCAAGAGCCCCGTGGGAGAGGATGTCATGCCGACTGCTGCTGAACTGAACAAGCAGCACTATCTTGTAGTCATGGAAAACTCACTGCAGTGGATAGAAGTTCTATCCACAAGGTACGACGGCAACGGCAGCTCGCACCATTGAGATGCTGATAAGGGAAACTCTTCAGTCGCTGTGGAGTTCCTTCCGAGTTTGTGTCGGATGATGGACCGCTGTTCCTTTCAGGGGATTTCGACAACTTCTTGCAGAACGAACGGGGTAAAGCACATTCGCACCGCCGCATCACCTGGCATCGAGATGGAGCTGCTGAGCAGAGCCGTTCAGACAATTCAAGCTGGAAGCTTGCGCGAAGGAAACCACAAGGAGAGACAGAAAACCAAAGGCTGGCCAGATTTCTCCTGAGCTACCGCAGTACTCCTCCTGCTATACCAGAGAGGTTCACCGGCTGGGCTAGTTCCTCAAAGTGGCCGCCTGAACCCGCCCAGACTTGATAAAAGCGCAAGTACAGAGAGGGACCGTCGTCAGCATCAACGCCAGCAGCTGGCGCTGGGACAAATCTGCGAAGACCGCTTCAGCAGCTTTATGATGCGGGTGACCGGGTCACTGTTGTCGCGTGATCGAGGCAGCCAGCACTCGTGGTTACCATGCCGCGTTATTGTTTCCCGACGCGGACCACCGCGGTGTCCGGTGGACGTTCGAGGACGCACAATCTCCGTTCACTTGGACCATATTTTACGACTAGATGCACATCTACCAGGTCGTAGCTATCGAGCCCACCGCCATGGATGCTCTGGGTCTAACTGCTGGTTCTGTAGCGTCTATGTTAGCAGATGGAGATTTCCCGCGTTCAGTACCGACCGCCCCACATCCAGTGGTGCGGACAGGGGTCGGCCGGCGACACCTCCTCAACGCCGGCTGAACGTTCAACTCGGTACCCGCAACGCGTTCGGCGTCTCCCAGACGGGCTTGGAGCGCTGCCTAACCAGCCCGAAGCTGGAGTGCCCCCTGGAACTTAACAACTAAACCTGGAGGAATGTGGTAACTCGGGCAATGGAGGAAGAGAACGCTCACGAGCCGGCAGAGAGAGCTCGAGCGAATCAGGAACCGGCCGCCATCGGACAACACATTGGCCATTCAGCCTAGCCTGTAATAATATGTAAATAAACCGCAATTTACTACACTCGCGTTCTTCTTGTTCCGCCTTTATCTAGACGAGCCTATGATTCTAGTGTCTGTGTTTAGCCTGCCATTCGCACTTGCCTTCGGGAGAAGCCTCGTGCAGTTTTGTAGTTGACAGCTCAGGTAATTTGCGAAATGTCATGCTGCAGCTATACAATTTTCTGATCTGTTCGCCATCAACCTTTACCTAGGTTGCACCGGTGGCACACGATTGTGAGCTTGGTCATGCACAGGCAACGGCAAGTGGCAGTACCAACGCCACGGCCGTTGCTTGTTCGGGTGCCTTAGGGCTCGTTAAGCTGTGAGACAACGGCTTTGCACCTTTATAATCTGTCTGCTGATGACCCGCATTCTTTTGATTCGCCTTCATCTAGAACAGAGTCCATGAGCCTAGTGTCTGTGTTTAGCCTACTCATTCGCACTTGCCTTCGGGAGTAGCCTGTACAGTTTTGTAGTTGACAGTTCAGGTAATGGGCGAAATGTTATGCTGCGGAAATACATTTTTCTTATCTGTTCGCCATCAACCTTTACCCAGGTGCACCAGTTGTACACGATTGTGAGCTCGATCATGCACAGGCAACGGCAAGTGGCAGTACCAACGCTACGGCCGTTGCTTCTTCGGGCACCTTAGGGCTCGTTAAGTTCCAGACAACGGCTTTGCACCTTTATAACCTGTCTGCTGATGACCCGCGTTTTTTGATTCTCCTTTATCTAGACGAGTCTATGAGCCTAGTGTCTGTGTTTAGCCTACCATACGCACTTGCATTCGGGAGTAGCCTGTACAGTTTTGTAGTTGACAGTCAGGTAATGTGCGAAATGTTATGCTGCAGTTATACATTTTTCTTATCTGTTCGCCATCAACCTTTACCTAGGTGCACCGGTGGCACACGATTGTGAGCTCGGTCATGCACAGGCAACGTCAAGTGGCAGTACCTACGCTACGGCCGTTGCTTCTTCGGGTACCTAAGGGCTCGTTAAGCTGTAGACAACGACTGTGCACATTACTAATCTGTCTTTTGATGACCCGCGTTCTTCTTATCTGCCTTTATCTAGACGAGCCTATGATCCTAGTGTCTGTGTTTAGCCTACCATTCGCACGTGCCTTCGGGAGAAGCCTGTAACAGTTTTGTAGTTGACAGCTCAGGTAATGTGCGGAATGTTATGCTGCAGCTATACATTTTTCTTATCTGTTCGCCATCAATCTTTACCTATGTGCACCGGAGGCACACGATTGTGAGCTCGGTCATGCACAGGCAACGGCAAGTGGCAGTACCAACGCTACGGCCGTTGCTTCTTCGGGCACCCTTAGGGCTCGTTAAGCTGTAGACAACGGCTGTGCACCTTTACAATCTATCCGTTGATGACCCGTGTTCTTCTCATCCGCCTTTATTTAAACGGACCAATGGCCTTGGGATACGTGTTGAGCCTACTCACCCGCACTTGCCAGTGTGCGTAGACTGTACAGCTTCGTAGTGGAAAGGTCAGGTTAAATGCGGAATGCCAAGCTGCAACTCTTCAGTTTATCTGTTCGCCATCAATCTTTACATATGTGCACCAGTGAGCCCCGAATCTGAGCCTGGTCCTCGCACCGGCTACGGGACGTGACAGCGATACCGCTACAGATGTTACTTTTTCGGGTACCTTAGGGCACGTCAGGTGGTAGCCAACGGTTATGCACCTTTAGAATCTACTCATTGAGGACCCTTGTTTTCATCCGCATTTCTCTAGAGTAGCCTGTGGCCCTGGAGTTGGTGTTGAGCCCACCACACTTATGTGCCAGTGGGGGTAGCCTGTACAGTTTCGTAGTGGACAGCTCAGGCAATGTGTGTAATGCCAAGCTGCAACAATTCACTTTTCTTAACTGTGCTCCATCAAACTTTACCTAGGTGCGCCAGTCGCCCGCGAATGTGAGTAAATAATGGTGTACCATGCTTACTGTGTGTGAAGCACCTTATATAGAATTATCTGGAGAGTTCAGATAAAACATGGTAGTAAAATATGTCTACACAGGACATAACCAATGACGTTGAACATTTATTACTAGAAAGGACTCCATGGATACCATAAAGTGCGCAATCTCCAAGCTCAGTTTACTTAACAGTTTCCACACATGGTTCGTTAAATGCCTCTGTCTCGTCCTTGTGTACCTTTCGTAAAGTGCATCATGTTAAATGGCACACTTGGTAGATTACTCCAACACTCAATCTGAGAGTCATGTTTCAAGAAACATACTTGCAGTCACCTACCGATGTAACACTCGGCATGCGTCGAAACTTGCTGCAAAATATTATTTTCTTGCGACGTTCGACAACGAAAACTTAGGAAGGGTGCATGGCAGAACTGTGCAGGGCACCAGCGAAAGCCGAAAGTATTGAAACAGCTGTTCTTGCGTCGAGCAACGGGTCTTCAGTCAGGCTTTACCACTTTTAACCGACATACTTAGGGAAGCAACTGAGACGAATGAGCTCCTCGGTTAAATAGCCCGACTTAGAGGGTGCTTGATATGCCCTTTGTTATTTTTCAAGCATTTCATGTACAGGGTAGTCACTTACTGGAACGTAAGTGAATGTTTAATATTTCACGTAAAGTGCTATACAGAAGCGAGAAAACGAGAGTGAACACTGAAAACTACAACTTTTCCTGTTACTTGTTTTTTTATGAAGCATGGTGCCATGCGACATTAGCTAGACAAACGATGAATTATTTTGCTATGCTGAGCATAAAGTTTGGTGCTTTCTTTTTGCTCCTGTCAAGTTTGACTCGTAGCGTCGGCTGCGCCTAGTCTCAAAAGAGGGGAGGGGCTGAATGGGTTCTTGACATTAACAATTTAGAAAACACTTCTAGAGTATTTTTATCCCGTAAATCTCAATATCATGTTTGTTTCTCAGATGTAAGTAAACGAAAAAAATTACGAAAACCTCTGACCAGTGGTTACGTTACACCCCAGATCTCTCGGCCGCCAAGGGCGTGTTGCTTGTGTGGGCAACCCGTGCAATTGCAAGCGCGCACTGTCACCAGTCGTGACGTCTTTAACTGGCCTATTTTATAAAATAATAGCAAGAGTGTGCGCATAGGTTCGATAGGTACTGAAGATGCACGAGAGCGGAGATTTCAATAGGTCTGGATATGATGTCACGCTCCATGAAGGAGGGCTTCAGCGGCAGTTTGAAAATATTTCGCGCAGCCTCCGTGGAAAAAATTAAGAAATAATCTCGATATTCGTGATCCAGGAGTCTACATTAAGATGACTTAAATGTCTTTTGTCCCCTGAAACCCTGAACCGTCTTAGTTTCTTTTTAGGAATTTGTAGGAATAAGGCGCAAGTTCTGCTTCTTGAGCCCCTCGCGCGTTTGTTTACCTTTAGAACGCGCCCAGGCGCGTTTTTTCCCCCCGACTAACCGAAGGTGGCGCGCGAGCTTCGCAGGGCATCGTCATCAAGTGCTATCTACACGTTCGCTGTGTTGCCCTTTTACGTGGCGTACCCCTTCGCGTCCCTATGTGCCAAAGACTCTCCATAAATCGCCTTCTGCAAGCTGCCATCTTTGGCTTCTGAGCTCTGGAACGCCCTCTCAGCATGTGGTAGCCCTGTTGTATGGTATATCAGACGCTGGGAATCCGTCCACAGTTCAGTATCCGGCATTAGTTTTGTCAGGGAGAAAAGCGCTGGAAGGTCTAAGCGGAGTGCGCACGGCTCGTCGCTTCTTGAACAGGGGCTACGGTTACGTCGAAACGCCGTGGAGCCTACTGGCCCGACTGAAAGGATAGTGGTGCGAATCGATAATCGTGTGCAGTGCTGGCGACCTGCTCTTTCATAGCCTTGCGATCTGACAGCGTAGTCATTCGTTGTCTTTCCATCTTGGCTCTTCAGCAATCGGTGCACCACAGAAATCATTTTAAGATAGCACCTTCACAGATGTCGTTATTGCGTAAAAGATAGCCGCTAATCATAACGCCTGCCACCGAAACACTCCTTTCGTTAATTTAATATTGGGAAAAATTGCTTCAGCCGCCAATACGCAGAACGAATAGAAGAGCGTTCAGCGAAGGCCACCGGCCAGTGTGATTGCGTGTTTCAGAACTTGTTCGCCTGTTCCTACCACTCCTTTGTTATTTTTGACCGCAACTTGGCGGTGTTTCATTCGCTCACAGAAACTGCAGGCGTATGCGACGTTCTCCACCAAAAGCGTCACTGCGGTCGTTTTTCCACGATTGGCCAATTGCTCACTATGATAAATAGTTTTTATAAATGTAATGAGATAGAATTTCAGATTTCAAACTTATACTCTGCTTCACTTTAGGCCCAGACGCAGCCGACGCTGTTACGGGACCAATCGGACGCGCGTAAAATGAACCATCAGCAGACCTTATGTTACATCATGTGTTCTATCAACCTGAACCAATCATAACAAAACCCTAGTTACTCGCGCGTCGACGCTGCTTGATTGGTTCTATTACCTCATAAATGACTGCGCCTTGACTTAGCCTGAAACCAAGTATAGGCGGTGTTGTTTTAGGAATGCGATGACCTTAAGGTTAAACTGCCTTTACGCACGCCATAAAAATATCTCTGGGCAACGATAGTACTGCTCGTGACGTCGCAAGAAAGAATCATAAGAGGGAGGCACCAAAACATCACCCCGTCGCCATGAGAGGAGGCAATTGCAGATGTCGGACGAAGAGCAAGTCATTCTACAGAGTGATGGCTGCTCTCGCCAGAACCACTGACTTCATGAACTAGCTGCATGCACTCACGGGGAGAAACATGTCCCAATGGTGCTCGGGATGTAAGGCCCGTGAAGATCTCCTGAGTCTTGGCGCACTGCACAATGCCCTGATGAGGATTACGTCGCGCACGGCGTCGTCCAGCGCAAAGTCGATGGCATAGTACAGGTTGGGCATGATGCCGTTCTCAAGGAATCGCTTCAGCTTGTCATGCGTCCACTCCTGCAAAGTCGAGCCGGGTTTGAAAATGCAAGTCAAATGCACCATAAAAAAGCTGTCTTTCTCTTTAGTAAATACCAGGGGATCTCTATATGCGTAGCATATAGGGTTATTCTGTGACGCAATTGTGTCTCCTGAAGCAAGGTGGGCAACATTACGATTTGAATGTATCGCGTGTGTATACTAGAGACTCATTTGGTATCTAGATGTCTATCAAGATACATCCAAAATGCATTTGTATTTGATTTATGGAATTTACGATGTATCGCTTGTATCCCGATACTCTTCCAGGCTTAAGTATTTCCTTACATTTGTTACGGAAGACTAACTGCCCTTTTTTACGATAAATTGAAATCCCCCCCCTCATGTTTTGTGCCAGAATTCCACAACTTTAAAGGTTGCAGCTACGTATCCAACCCTTTCTTGGGGGTTGAAATCCTTGTTACAGCTAGTATAGCGAAAATGGTAACCAAAGTTGAGAGAAATTAAAAGCAAAAGCCTCTAGACAAACAAGGACTGTGGTTGGAAGAGAGGTTAGTTGGCAAGCTCCTCCCGCAATCTCTTACACTTTTTTTTTCCCTTAGCGTAGTGAACTTTGAAAAGACGGGAGTTGAGAGGACTCCACCAGTCACTGATATTGACGACTCTGTGTAGGGCTTTCTTAGTCCTGTGTTACAACAAGCCCACTATGCAGACTACTTATGCAGATAAACCCGAGTTTGTTGTCAAGTCTCGCTGCCCTGGGTGACTCAGAGGCACTGAAGACGACAGTAAGAGACACACCCTCCCGGAAAAACGCGGTTGATATCGCATGACTCCTTCTGTCAAGCATGGCAAGCAGTCGGTCTGCTTCCAGAACGTACTACCTGGTTCACTGGCGGCGGTAATGCTTTTTTCGACGTTTGGACGGTGCGTACATATTTGAAGAGTAAGGGAGGTGCATGAATCGAAAAAAACACACGTACTATTCATAGAAATAAGGATGCGCAGGCAAGCTGAACTACTTTAAACGTTTGAAACAACCGAGACTATGGAAAAAAAAGTGGTCAACGCACACATAGGTCACACGGCCGTGTTCTTAAACGCTCCTCGAATCCAACTCCACCTTCACTCAGCCGAGGCGGGGGGGAGTAACATTGGTTCACATACGCTTCTCGGTGATTCCTCCACGGAGGACTGGACCTTGCGAATTCGAAAAGGGATCCTAACTGCGTAGTGTCGTGCAAAGCATATTGGGAGCCCCTTGGCCAGGGTTTCAGTTTTTGATTTGCCAAGCCTACTTCACGACACCTTCCGTAACTACCTAAATACAGTGGTTTAATTTTAAAATTTATTATTTTTAAGCTAAAGTTAAAATACTGCAGGTGTTGCCTACTAAATCGGTTCAAATGCTGGGGCGCGATTTTTTTTCGCTTTCTTGGGCTCGAGGTGCCATAGTTCGTGCGCAGGTGAAGCAGATTACAAAGGCATATCGAAGATGAAGTATATTGGTCTGGTCATCTTGTATCATTGTTTTCTCAATTTGGTTAGGCTTCTTAAATTTTCCTTGAGCCGAGAATCTCATGCTGCACTCTTTAGGTCACCAGGCCAGGGAATATATGGGACGCGGTGGGCCGTAAGACTACTCGCTGGTCATAGTCAGGTCCTTACGGCCTGCTGGAGGTTTGTGTTTCAACGGGGGCTGTCACAAAATGAATGGGAGCAAACTGAAAAGAAAAAACACATAAATAATATACTTTTGCTTTATTTTTGCATGTGTCTAACGCCACAATCTAGAGCTTCCGTATCCGATCACCACAGGTGCCGTTACATTTACACAGATTTTGCCCTTTCAGAGTATCAGTTTTCAAGTAGTTTTCAATCTCTGTAAAAAAGCAAAGTTCTACAACCAAACAGAACAAAGTACCTTGGTACATTACTACCTCTAAGTTTCGGTACATATCTATACTATAAATATAGCCCTATTCACCAAAACTAAAAACACAATAAGCAAACATAAGGCAAGCTTAAGAAGCACCGTGCCGGCAAAGAAGCACTAGTGGGCAGATTGGTCTGGATCGTCAGCTAATTTTTAATTGGATGAATCTCGCTCCCACTGCTTGCCTGGGTATCGTTTCCGTTGACGAGCACGGCAAGCCCGATGCGGATGGCCACGCTGAACCACATTCGGTGCCATGGCGTTAGGCCTGGGTGCCGTTCCACGAGGACGTCAGCTCGTCCATCGGGAGCGTACACCTTAGACAAGTTTTTGTGCTTAGAGGAATATCACGTAATCGAAGAATTTCTAAATGCCTAAATAATTTATGTGAGTAAAAAAAAAAACTCACCGAAAGCATTTAAGAAAACAAAATCAATTAGCATGAATCTTTATATTGCGACCTGTTTCTGGATTTAGTGGTGATTTTGAAACAGACTTCTTTTGGAGGTCCAGTTCAAATTACAAGCGTTCTCTGGAATTGCTCTTAAAGGGGTCGTGGAACACAATATTTGATAAAACTTTTCACACGTTACACAAGCATAGTGGCACTGGTATGCTGGCAGGCAACGTCACTGACTAAAAAATCCATCTCGCCGCCAATGCAATCACAAGGATACCAGTGGTTCTTTTTCTTATCTCTCCATCGCAGAACTTGATAACAAAATTGTGGATTTTCGTCATCAAACTATGCGACCTCTGCAGTGACAATATTTTCATGCCGCCCATAGGATTAAAAATAGCACTGCGTGACATTTGATTTAACCCGTGAGATTGTTAAAGCCACTATATCCTGTGAAAGTAGCGTCAAGCTCCCTGTATGGTCACCATCATGGTTCATAAAACTACCAGTTTCCCCTCAAACCGATTATTACTTGGCTACCCTATCCAAATTTCCAGGACAGGTTGCTTTATGAAGGCATTTTGAAACACAGATTTTGTAATTCGCGTATCGGAAGAACAAGGCACATCTTCGCACACTCCTGCAACTTGCGGCGTCGGCACTAAGTATTGAAATGCCTTGTCCGGAAACACACGAGAACAACACTAACATTGCAAGGGATATTTGTAGATTAGCAGTGACTAATAAACTTATTGCATGCGCAGTGCTAGATATGCTTATAGAGGTATTCATTGAATGTGACATTTGAAGGCGTTGTTCAGAGGGGCATGCTTAGACGAGCTCATATTAACAGACTGCTAAGACCTGCGATGTTAATGGTAAAAGGTGTTGCAAAAGAAACGTGGAAGCTTGCTGTCAGCACTCAGCAGTAGCGCACACAGCAGTGACTTCAGTAAATACCGGCTACGTTGGGGAGGTATGCATTTTAGTACGATAACACTCCATGTCGATCTTGGCGCCACTAATGTCACTGATCCAGAGGTGTATGAAGTTCGCATGGCCATTCATTTAAATGTATACGAGGCAATTAAGACGGTGCCATTAGCCAGAAAGCGGGCTGGGCTTGTTCGAGAGCGTCTTCCACAAATTCGAAATGTGGCCATCCAGAAACCGGAAATTATCACCCTGGCGTTGGTCGTGAGAAACGAAATTAATATGCGGATCGGAGTAACTCTTCGTGACTGAAATATATGATGCATCGTGGCGTTTTCTATGACGATCGTCCAAAATCATGGCGGATGAACGCGACCAGCGGAGCGATCGACTCAATCCAGGCGCCGGGCGCCGACGGCTGAGTCTGCCACGTCCGAACGGCCGCACACTCTGTCCGAGAGCAAAGCGGAAGTTCGAGCTGCACATTCGTTTCTTACATCATTTTGCGTACGACAGAGCAATCGAAACATCACGTTCGCCATATCTCGAACCTTGAAGAGTTACTGCGTTTAACCCTTCACGCCTTCAAAGCCTACGTTCTGTTTCTCGCTACCACCGCTAGGGGACACCTTCAGGCTGCTGGTCGAGCCAGAATTATGCCACGTCCCTATCGCGTCTGGTGGCCGCCCTGGCTTCCGTCGCTCCTCCCATCGACAAAACTCTCTCCATACAACGCTCTGATCGGATCCCTCGGGAGGAAGTAGCGCCAAGCTCCCTGTATTGTCGCTAGTTTGGTTCATGGGATGATCACTTTCTCCTTGACATCTCCATTGCTTGGCGAGCCGATATATTCTTGAATATCGCGGTTTTATTCTTACACCGGCTAAAACAAGAGCACAATCTGCGCACCGCCGCCACATGCGCGCCGTTGCCTGGTCGCATCCAAACCTAATTGTTCGTTCCTGTTAAAACACGCAGGTACAACAGTACCATTGTAAAAGATCTGTGGATATAGGCATGATTGGTAAAGTGGATTGCATGCCCAGCGCCAACAGACGCCTATATTGGCTAGGAGCTTTCAGTGCGATGATTCTTCATAGCGAGTCTTGGTGCGACTCGAGTCAGAAAGCACCCTGTCGCGCTTCGAAGATGTGAATGGACCGAAATAGGCGACTGCCATAGGCAACTGATAGCTGATCAATGCCAATAACCTTGCTTGGTTTGATCGTCTGTGCGTTAGTATCGGCTCTGTGTCCGGCATGCAGGGCAGAGACGCAATGGTGCTCGGTTTCCCTGACGATCCAGTGTCGCTGGGCATGCGACTTAAAGGTCTTCAGCCAATCGCTACGCTGCGGTGAATGCCGTCGTTGAATTGATAGGCATGGCCACCGAGCGTGCCGCTACGTTGATGCCGCAGCCGAGCCTTAAAGGTCCGCCCACACTAGCGCGTAGACGCGCATGGCACGTGGATCGTTTGTATGGAGTGTCGGCTGTGTCGGCTAGCAGAGGCCTCGCGCACTCTTGAAGCATTCGAGCGAACGCACGATTTCACGCGCTCAACCGATGCCTGCGGACACGCGTTCGGGTACGCGGCTCTATGCGCCGCGCGCGTGTTCTGGCTATAGCGCGGCCCTTAAAGTGGCGATGAACCAGCTTTTCGCTCTTCCAGTAAATATCGCTCGCAATTATTTGTTGGCACTCAACGACGCAGTATGCTGCGCGTTTTTCTTTTTTCATTTGTGCGCGCAATGGCTTTCGCAGACAAAAATTGAGAAAAACGAAACAGTGTTTACCCTCTCAACTCGCAGCCACTGTACAAGCGACCACGTGATTTGGGAACGATTAAATTCCGCCATAATTTGACAGAGCCGATGAGCGCTGGGGTTAGCCGAGCGACAAGGCGCACGCCGGAGTTCCACGTACTGTTTGAAGGTTCGAGCTATTCCCGTCGCCGCAGCTTGATTGGGCGCAAGCCATTGCCCGAATGCATTCTCCAGGCGTTAATTGTCACCCGGGTTTTAAATCGAACCCAGACTCCATGCCATCGTTCTATTGTATGTGCCGCAGTTAAATACTTTTACAGCGGCAGGATCGCAAGGACGACTGATGACGATATCCTCGGGAGCTCGCATTATTGGCGTTGCGCCCAAATTCGCACTCAAGCCTTTTTGAAGAAGACGGAACCGAGAACAAACGCCCGTGTTTATCCTTCGAATGATAACCGACGACAAGGGCGATTGCTTGGTCAGTGGCCTTGAATTCAGTATTCTGCGCGGTCTCAACCAATGCCAGTATCCGCCGTGGCCAAAAGTGAAAACACATTCCTACCCAATGTCGTTGCTCGGTACTCTTTGGCAATGTAGGGGAACGCGGCGCGTGCCTTCTTTTTTGCCAACCCTACGGCGTGGCTATAATAATAAAGACGCGGTGTATAATCGGCGTCAGATCACGTGGCATGTTGTCCCGGCTGAGATTTGAAGCAGTGAACCTGCTTGTTTTACTCGATTTGCTTCTATGTCTGCGATGTGGGGAGAAAAAATAAATAAACTAACGCTTGTTTTATCAGGTTTGAATATCAACGAATTATTATGCTGGTATTCACCCGCTAAAGTACAATCGTTCCTCCACCCTTTTAACTAACATAGACATTAACCAATACTGCGCCAAGCAGAACAATTTGTTTTAGCAAGGCGCTTGAAAATATCTCATTTCTGGTCAGTATTTTTATTTTTTTAAGTTTTTAATATCCGCAGTTGTAAACGCAGCATTTTCATATCCCAATAGCTTTAAGATAGTATAGCATGTAAAATTTGTAAATGCCGGAGTGTATTCTCTGTTTCGCCGCCATAGTCTGATCAGAGCAAACGGCTAGTACAGATAGAAACACAGATGCTGACTGGAAAGCGTAATATGGTGGCGTATTTATTTTACAGAATTGCATCTTTCCGGTGCCCCTAAACAGCCCGTAGGCCTACATAAGGGTGCACCGTTGACACTTACATGCAGTTTTGCATAAAAAGCATGCACGCAAACACATGCAATAATCTGAAGAAACAAAAACGTGAAATATAAATGTAAATGAGAAAAAGCGCATAAAGTTGCTAACACCGTTTGCTAAAAGACGGAAACGTACACTCTTATTTTTTTGTTTTTCAATGCGAACGCCTTGTTTTGTGCTTTGCAGCGTCCGTGTTCCTCGATCGCGCGCCAAAATAAAACATTCGTACCTTGACATTCGGAGCATCGCACCTGCTTCCGGCGTCGCTCTGTTTGTTTTCTCACGTGATTCGCCCAGCGGGACTGGCTCGATGCTCGAACTCTATCGTCTCCTCCCGGTGGAAGCGGAAACTACGTTAGCGTTATGTTTCCCGTGTATCTGTGACTAGACGAAGCGCTTCTCTATCCAAAGAATGTTCCGGTAACGACCAGGAGGAGGACATTCCTGGCTGCAAATTATGAATAATACCTGAATGTGGAGACTAATTTTCGCACCGCCAAGTTTTTTTTTTCGATATTCATCTTATCAAATTACTCTTGTATTGCTGCCGGAGTGGGTAGGCCTACTGAGAAGCAGATAATCGAGTCTGCTTTCGCCAGGGCATGAAGGGGCTTAGGTATTTTCAATTTCCGTTCCTCGTGTCAAATAAGTTGTCGCCTTTTGTGGCCCTCAATGTTTCGTACAGCACGATACTCACGTAAGCTGGGATTGTTGAGTAAGTGACTGGCGCCATTTCTGCTCTCCGTCAGAGCTACACACACGATATGGACGCAAAATGGTCCAGCTGGGAGTCGCACCGCGGCGCCACTGCTCTGTCGCACGTTTTCCTTACCGCCTACGTGGGGGTTTGATGACCCTACACTTCCAAGCAAAATGATAAAATGACCCAAGAAGTGGCGCTAGCTGGGCTAGGTTATATTGGGTCAACCTGAACTTTCTTGATAGTATTCTGGATCTGTGCTTAACACTAAGTATCTCATAATGATCTAAATAAAAAATCAGTTTTGCTAAATACTTTCTACTTATGGGAGGGGTAACTAACTATCTACGATCATGTCGGCCAGGAATGATTGTAGCCGAAAGAAAGGCAGTGCTACAAGCTCCCCCCTATAATCGCATAGCCCATATTGCCAGTTTATCCCCCAGCGCCATTGAGCCATTGGATACACCAGCTGGTTTTCTCCTTTCCCGCTTACCTCGACGTCTGTCTCGCAGACGCACTCGCACACTGACGGCTTGCCCGTGAGAAAACAGAGAAGCCCGAGCGCCTCGGGAGCGACCAGAAAGTCCTGGAAACGGCCCTTCCGTAAAGAAGTAGTGCGTCGAGTCCAGGGTCTGGGCCAGGAGTGCCCCGTGTTGGCCCAGGGCTCGTCGTTCGCTCCGCTCACCTACAAGAGGGGTCCTCTTTGAGCCCCGAACGCTCTTGAAAAGCCATACTGCATGGCTTTTCTCTTTTTCATATTTACCTTTCATTTGTTTCCAGCTTGTTCAGCACACAGCCGATATTTACGGGGAAAGTAACTGTCGTGGTCAAAGTAAATGAGAAATATCGAGCGCCGTTCCTCATGCACTCAATAGACCATATTCAGCATCGAGAATGCAGGGATTGGTGTTCCACGCGCCACACGCGCACGCCTTTTCCTGTGTAAAAGATTCGGAAGTAAATAACCAAAAGAAAGCATTGACGAACGCGCGCAAGATGCCATTTGTTTTAGGTTTTTGCTTTGGAAAAAGTTACTACCGCTGAGGCCAGCACGTGCGGCGCGTGGAACACCAATCCCTGCATTCTCCTTGATGCTTGGGTAAGACAGCAATAGGTCTATAGACCTATTTGCTATATTACTCAAGCATCAAGGAGAATGCAGGGATTGGTGTTCCACGCGCCGCAGCGCGCTGGCCTCCAGCAGTAGTAACTTTTTCTAAAGCAAATACCTAAAACAAAAGGCATCTTGCACGCACGCGTTCGTCAACGCTTTATTTTAGGTTATTTACTTCGAATCTTTTACACGGGAAGGCGCAGCGCGTGTGGCGCGTGGAACACCAATCCCCGCATTCTCCTTGATGCTTGGGTAATACAGCAAATGGTCTATTGCGTTCACTTGACACAGAAAAATGCTTTTGAGCAAAAATCTTCACGAGACGCGTAGGTTCCTCTCAGCGCGCTAAAAACGTTTGTGTATTTCCTCAAGGTAGCACCAGTAGAAAAGAGAATAGGGGTCTCGAGTTGCTTTTCCGATTTATATCACGTGACTGTGGTCGCCACGTATGCATTAAGTGAAGAGCGGGATCTTGTGATTGGAGGTGCTTCATTTACTTATTCAGCCACTGTGATAGTCCCGCTGCAATCTAGGCGTTTGGTAGAAATAGAATATGGATTTCACCGAATCATTGAAATGAAGATAGCTCATCATGTTGTGCATGAATTAACGTAAGAGCAGACATTAAGTAAAACAGATTTAAAGAAAAAGTTATTTTAATAATATACATAATTAATAAAAATGCACGGGATTACCGCGTAACCTGTTGCCTCTTTTCTGAATAATACTCATCGCAGTCACGCGTTGGGCACCTATGTATTCATCCAGACCGCTTATCAATAGATAACTGTTTTTCGACTCAGTTAAGCTAGAAACACATAACACAAAGAAGCTCGGGCTGTTTGTAATCGGTAAGAAAAAGGTTAGGTAACCAATAAAGAGGGGTATAAAAAAGCAGGAAACACTTAAATACAATGTATCTGTTTAAATACCGAAGCGACGCCGAAACAAGACGCGTTACAACAGTCCTCGGTTGTGTGACACTCATAGCTCTAAAAAAATCAACATATGACAAAAAAAAATAGTAAGTCTATCGGGTTAGCTTGCATGGCAGCATAACCAAAAGCTTAAACGTTACGCCCTGTTCTTTTCCAAAATATGAATACTAGTTTGCATTAAAAGAGCCACTGACACTCTTACCTTCACAATTCCAGAGCAGATGATGAAGACGCAGTCGTGCATTCGATTTTCTTGGACAAGGCGCTCCTTCTCCTTTAGGTACTGGTAGAAGCACTGCAGAAATGCACATTGGAAAGTTTTTGCGAGGAATTTGTGTATCGAAATACATTTTTTATGTCTGTTTTAATTAAACAGTATTTTTCCCGACGCACGTGATTTCTTTAATATGCTAAGCACAAGGTAGATTTACACTGACGAATAAAAATACCCTAATACAATCACGGACTGTGTTGGCACGCATAAAATCGTCAGTCATTCAATGCGGACTTGTACGCAATCTGTTACAGTAACCAGATTGCTGGTAATTCGTTACTTTTTTCAGTTATTTTGTAAGCAATTAGTTCCATATTTTTTGAAAGTATCTGTCATGTATTTTTTTAATTATTTAGGTAAGTCAATGATTGTAATCCGTTACGTTTTCGGTTTCATTGAAAACAAAACAAAACGTAAAAAATAATTTCTAATATTTTTTTTTTCATGGTGTGAGCTTTACCGGTACGAGATTCTCACCTGCATTTACAAAACGCAGGGTTTGTCAGTCTTCAGAAGCTCAAAGCCTTTCGTCACGTCACGCGAGACCTTAACATATTTTTGTTTTGTGGCTTTGTTGCATACAAACTGCAGCTTCCTCGAACACAGCGAGAGGAGAAGTACACTTTTATACAGAACTGGACTTTCCGTACAAACTATATTCGGCAAACTCCTAAAATCCCAATTTTTGACTCGAAAAAACAAACAAACAAAAAAGTGTCAAAGTGCACGCGAGTTGGCATAAGGGACCTCTACCCGCCTGTTTTTTTTTTGTTTTTTGTGCTTCGCAACTTTTTCTTTTTTTTTTTTTTGAAAACTTGGAGAAGACTCGGGAGAAGAAAACTCGGAAAACTCGGAAACTCGGTTGCACGCCTTTCAAAAGCTCCAGACAATTAAGTTCCTCTTCGGCACTAGTAACTAGGACAGTTACTGTAATATCATAATAGGACCGGAAGTCTTCCGCTGGAATAAAGTTCAACGCGGAAATCGATTGAAAACCATATGTCAGTTGCCTCATGCTGCTCAAAAGATATTAGAACACTCTCAGATTTGGAAAATACGAATGCTTATTTGATTTTGTGCTGTATTTCACATTTTTTCTAAAACATTCAGGTTGCCAACAGACATGTAACCCTTTTCGCGCGTCAGGTTTTGTGATCTAAATAAATATGATAATTTTTTTTACAATATTAGTGTACGTTGTTGTCACAATGCTTATTTTTTTAGTAACGTATTGCGTTGCGTTTTTCAGTCTCCTTAACGAACTAATAATAAGAATATAATAGCTGTCGTAATCTTTTTGTTTTTAGTGCCAATGTTGAATAATAGATTCCCGACTTGACTGTCGTTGCCTGCCGCAGCGGAGAGAGGCTGCGCTGCCGTTGTTTCACCTGACACACAGCTAAACATTACTGAGCTGTGGTATGGCCGACCCGTGCTACAGAAGTTTTGGACTGAATTTGAACATTCTATTTTTTGTTTTCCCTAGGACGTAAAGTAAAGTCGCGTAAGTAAATTACGTTTTGAGGTAACGTTTACGTGCTTTTATGGAAGGGTAATTTTAACAGTGATTAGTTACAGTTGAGCTTGGGTAATTGGAAATGTTTTAGTAACGTTTGCCAATTTGGTTTTATGACGAGTACGGTGTAATCAGCAGTTTTAAGTTTAATATGTTTCTAAGAATAAGCTTAAAGCACCTGTCAGGGTGGCAAGTTTCAGTCATTCGAAACTAATTCTTTTGAAAATGGGCTTATCAGTTCGTGATCTCCCGCCAATCGCCGTACGTTGGTCTGCCATTCCTTTGCATGAGTTTGTTCTTATGTGCCTTAACATGCCAGTAGACAGGGCTATTAGGGAGCTTCACCGTATATTTATTATTGGTATTGTTAAAGAGTGATGATGATGGCATCTATGCAGAATCGCGCGCATGTATCTTGTAAAAAAAAAATCCTGCATCAAGGGAAGCGTTTTTCGAGTCCCTCTTTTACATGGCGCAATCTAACCTCAAAAGCAGGAGTGACATCACCGAGAATCCTCGTTTTCATGATTCCCACTGGCGAAACGGTCGTTCTGCACATTAACGCCTAGCAGGCGTCACAAGCCCACTTCTCATATCACATGACAGCATGCACAGCTGCATTTCGTGATAGTAACTCCCTCGGTCACAAAACGTGTTTCAACCAAAACGCTTGGCGTTGTTGCACGACAGTTGCTCTGCAAATAGACCCCCGAGCTTATCTCTTTGCAGCGCCTTCATCTGCACATCGTCAGGCCACCCTCAATACCTAATATCGAGCTAAAAAAATATGTGTTCAAATTTTATGTTTTCGCAACAAACTTGGCGGTTTCTGACGGAAAGGGCCATTATTGTGAATCCCGTCTGAGATACCCGGATTCAAGGCTGCCTTTTAAATGAAATTTCTGTAGTGGGACAGCATCTTGTGTGAGTTAAACGTCGCTGGCGTAAATCAAGTGCGATGTAATTTGAATGATTGCAACTCAACATGTCCGATTTCACTGAATTTTAATTTTATATAATTCACACGTCTTGGCTCGACTCACCCGAAGAAGTTTGGAGACGTCCTCAGAGGGTAGCCAGGGGACGCTGAGCATTGTGTAGAACGGGGCGTTAC
Organism: Ixodes ricinus; assembly: GCA_037355805.1. Taxonomy (NCBI): domain Eukaryota; kingdom Metazoa; phylum Arthropoda; class Arachnida; order Ixodida; family Ixodidae; genus Ixodes; species Ixodes ricinus. The sequence continues at coordinate 118,433 of JAZHYW010051619.1, forward strand.
CGACCACTATATTGGTCGGCATTCCGTCTGCTTTCTGAATCATCCAGGACAGGTTCTACAGAGAAAACTTATAATCGAAAAACTCGTTCGGTTTGTAGTAGCTACAGCCGACCCCGTAGAGATGTAGGCAACCTTACCTCGAATAGGATGCCGTACTGCGTGTCGTCGATGAGACCCCCTTCGTGAAGCTCTCGTAATCCGTCCACTGCTTTGTTCAGTATCCTCCGTGCTGCCTGTCTTGTCTTCGTAGCGACCTCTATGTTCGGGTATCGCTGCTGTATGTCCACCACGTTTCGCAACGTCTAGAGGTTAATCGAAAGAGGAGTTAGACGTAAGCGTCAGGTATAAGACGTTAGTGGAACGAGTGGCATTCGCACGCTTTTATACAAATTAAAAATTACACGCGAACTTTAGCCCCCGAATTCTCAGATGCCCGGAATGCTATGTTTAGGAATTGATCGCTTCAATTTGTTTAAAGGTATATTGCGCAGTGAAGCGGAGTGCTTATTAATATCCTCACTAAATTGGAAGGAGAGACTGACATCACGTATAAGATAATAAGCATGAATCGAGGCAAGAGTGGTCGCGTAGGATTTACATACGGTATGCACATTAGTTGGCATTCGCTGTGGCAGGAGCTGCTATTCCTTCTCTTTCGTTCTCCTCTTTTCCCAATATTACGTGACCTCACCTGACACAAGATTTCGCAGGAAGGTTTAGCGAAAAAACGCTCACAAGACATCAGGTGAGGTGACATCATGTAACGTTATCTTAATCTTCCCTCAAAACATAGCGTAAAAAATGTTGAGTGTCGTCAGGTAATCTGAATTTCCACGCTATATTTAACGGGGAACTTTTGCTTAATGCCAGGACCCACGACCTAACATTACGGTTTCAAGTTGTAGTGTCACGAGATTCCATGATGTTCAGTCAACTGACGTGACAACAATTTTCCCGCTAAGTTTTGCGAGCACATGAACAGACGGACAAAGGAATGAAATTACGGGATGATTGAGTTTCATTATGAAGCCATTCCACGCTATGAAAACGAGTTGTCGAACCCACCATTTTAGAAATAACTCGCACCGCCTGGCGCAAGACGAGTTTGAGAATTCTAAGGATGAAGCCGTGCGAGAATTAGAAAGGTGAGAAAAGAAACGTCTTCGAGCTAATTTGGTGACAAAGAGATTACGCACCAAAAGTCCTAAAGAGGAGGAGGGAACCCAATTTAAGTCAGTGCAGCCAAGTGCAGCGAAATGCAACCAGCAGGATCTAGCTTCCTTGGCCGACAGGAGTGCCCGCGATCGCTTTAGCACGTACTGACGGTATATTCATGTCAGAACCTGTTGTACACGCGACGTTCTAATATAGTCCATTGATTAAAAGTGCCGATATATAGACTCGACTTCATCCTTACTTGTGTTTTTTTGCACTTTTAGCTAAGATGCCATGAAGTTTTAAATAATGTACGCCATGAAAAAGTGTCAATATTTGATCGATTCAGCATGTGCGAGCTCCAAATATTGTCAGGAATGACAATTGATGAGGCAACGAACGACTGGCGGGAAACTAAACGTTGAATGCGGCGAACTTGCGTACAATACAGACTAGAAAAAAAAAGCCTAGCGTCGCAGACGTCGATGGCGGCGTAAAAGCTGCCATCGACGCCACACGTAACAGCTGACTCTGGCTCGCCACGCGGAGCCCCTTATGAACACGCGTGGGCTTCACGAATAATTGGCGTAAAAGGTTCGGCGCGTAGAAAAGTCCTGACCTCGAACAGGCAAAAGTGTTCTAGAATTCACCAGACAGCGATATTTACAGACATAACAAAATTTCGAGAAGACAGAATGCGAACGCATTCGCTACACGCAGCGCATTCCTACAAGCAGCACCACGCCTTTCTTTTTTACACACTTCGCTCCGGCGGTGACATCACGCTCTCCCCCACCTCAGTAAGGACGCCTCTTTTAAAAATATGTTTCTAATAACAAAAAAAATCACTCCCTGTGAATTGGACGACAGGTTAAGAATGCAATAGAACTGCTCCCATAGAACGCAGTTCCTGTCTGGCTTCGCGTTTTGACAGTGCGTGCGCCGATGTGTTATTGAACTCCAAAAAGCGCTCACTAAAAGCGGAGCTTCTGCTGGAAAAGTAACCCGAAATCGATTATAGCTTGCTACATTTCAAGCATACCTAGCGGTATCATTTCGGCGCGCTGTTTATAATTTATTTGCATTAGATAATCCCGAGCTTCTCCCCGCTCA
>JAZHYW010051620.1:0-29024 GCA_037355805.1 Ixodes ricinus
ATGGAAACGACGAAAACATGCTTTACGAATTCTTTAGCTATAAGTTTATTTTCTGTTGATGAAGAGCACAGCCATGTCTACTCTCCAGAAGGCTGCATCTTTTTTCAGAACCATGCCCCTTACCTTCCTATCGGTAGGGGAGGTTTTATGTATCCGGATCACAAGCCTCTCTCCTGTCAGTTGGGGAATCCGAGAGCCATACATTCTTATCTTCAATATAACTCCGATAAATCACTATTCTTTTTGTCCGACATCCAATATTGACACCAGAGAACACAAAACCTGGCAAAATGAATTTAAAAACCGAAAAGCACCCTCAAATTCGGGAAGAAATTGCCGCCGAAAACATGAAACCTTTTTATAATACATCCAAGTTGAGGACCCTTGTTCTTATCATTCGCCTTTATGAAGACGAGCCTATGATTTAAGGATCCGTGCTGAGCTTACCACCCGCACTTGCCTGTGGGAGTAGCCCGAACAGATACGTAGTTCCTCGAACGAATCAGGGAACCGGCCCACATCGGGCAAGCATCAGCCTAGCACAGCCTAGCCTGGAAACATGTAATAAACAGCAATTTACTACATTTGGCGACGAGATGTTCCAGCCAACTCATCATCCGTGGGCACCAACTGCATAGGGTAACACCTCTTCAACTCGAACGCTCCACAGCCTAGAGGCCTGGTTGACCCTACGACTACACGGACGTTCGGAAGGACCCTTCGATGTCAACGAAACCGCAGTGAGGATGACTTACAGCGGACGCGTTCCTGATTTCAATAAGTCAGAAAGATTCAATCTCTACATCAAAAGCATTGAACGCTGGCTCCCGTGCTAAAAGTCCCTGAAGGCAAGAAGGCAGATACCCCTGCTTGCGACACTGCCTCATCAACCTATGAGCTGCTTCAAGACCTGGTTTCTCCACGGGAAGAAAACGGAATGTTCAGGGGATCTCAAAGAAGCACTTATCCAGCACTCAAACCCAACCCCATCTCGATTGTAGAACGATTTCGATTCTCACAAACGCAATCAAAAGGAGGGCGAAACTTTGACTGATTTCATTGCCGCGATGAAGAAGCTCGCTCACACTTGTGATTTCAAGGACTTTTTGAACGATGCCTTGCGAGACTCGTTCGTCTGTGGGCTGAAGGACGAATATTACATCAAACGCCTACTCATCGAAAGGACGCTGACTTTCAGAGTCCGCGTGCGAAATCGCCTTAGGTTTGGAACTCGCCAGGCAAGAAACTCGTCAGCTCGCCCAGAACACTGCTCCACAAGCTGAAAGCATTCAAAAGCATTCAGGTCCAGGCACGTTCAACAAAGACAAAACCCACGGCTCCAGCAGCGTCCGACGCCCCTTCGCCACATATTTGCTACCGTTGTGGCGAGCAACACCTTCACACGAATTGCCCGTTCAAGAAAGGATTGTGCCACAAATGCGGAAAAAGGGATACATTGCTCGAGTTTGCAGAAGCAAGGCACGTGAGCAATAACACCAGCAAATCTCGAATGAAGCAGGTCCACATAATGATCGTGTCGCTCCATATCCTGTTGATGGGGGCACGTGCAGTGTCGGCGACGGCATCGAGGTCCTGCTGAAGCTGGCAGGAAGCCCTGTGAAAATGCTGTTAGACACTGGTGCGTTCCTGACCATCATCTCGGAGAGGCAATACAACGAGTCGCTGCGCGGTTATCCACTCAAACCCACGACTCTGCACCTCCGCTCGTACACGGGCGATGCCATCCCTGTCCTCGGACAGGCAGAAGTTCTGGTTACTTACGGAAGACACTACCACTGTTGGTCATCCAAGGAGATCGACCAGCGCTGCTGGGAAGGGAACTGGCTGCAGCACATCCGCATCAACTGGTCAGACATTTTTTCAATCACTGAGACTGCAGCTCGGAACGAACTAGCCAGTCTGCTAGACAAGCACAAGATGCTTTTCAGAGAAGATGTGGGAGCGGCGAAGGGAATAAAAGTAGCAATTCACGTCCAGCCGGAATCTGCTCCTATTTTTTAAGCCTCGCCCGCTTCCATTTGCGCTACCAGAGGTTGTAGAGAAAGAGTTGGAAGACCTCGAAAATAAGGCACCATCACCAAAGGTTGACAAGAAGCAGAGTGGGCGGCGCCGATCGTGGTAGTTCCCACGAAGGACAGAGTCCGTTCGTGTTTGTGGAAGCATACAAGGTCACCATGAACCGTTGCATTAGGACCGGAAACTCTACTCCACTACCGACTGCAGAAGACCCAGTTTGCGACCCTTGCCGGTGGCAAGTACATCAGTAAGGTGGACTTGACCAGTGCCTACCAACAGTTTGGAGCTGGAGCACAGCTCGAGGGCTCTACCACCATCACTACGCACCAAGGAGTCTTTACCAGTATAATCGAACTACCGCTTGGAATCTCCACAGCTCCGTCAATTTTCCAACGGACCGTAGGACCAAATCCTGAAAGGACTGGAGCACACGTAGTATGCTATCTCGACGACGTTTTGATTGCTTCAGGTACTCTTGAGGACCACCTTCGGCTGTCGGACCAGGTTTCTTACTCGACTAACAGAAATAGGAACTCGGGCCAACCCTCAAAAATGTCGTGTTTCTCAAAGAGTAGCTTGGATACTGCCTCGGCTTTCTAGAATGGACGCCCAAAGTTACATCCTACGGGGAGTAAGGTTCAAGCCATCCAAAACGCTCCGCCACCCTCCAATGGGATGGAGCTGCGCTGGATTTTTAGGCCTATTGAACTACTATGGGCGATTCTTGGCAGGTCTTTCCACAACCTTAAAACCACTCCACGAGCTACTAGAAAAAAATAGACGCTGGATGTGGACAGCAGAACACCAAAACGCCACCAAAGAAGTGAAAGAAAGCCCGCTGCGGAGCAATTGGCTTACCGGCCACGACCCAAGCAAGCCGCTCTGCCCTGCCTGCGACGCATCTTCAAGCGGAGTGGCAGTCATCTCACACATCATGCCCAACGGGGAGGAAGTGCCAATCGCCTGCGCCTCTAAAGCGCCCTCACCAAGCGAGCGCAACTACGCACAGATCGAGCGGGAAGCTCTTGGTATTGTATTTGGAGTAAACAAGTTCCATAATTACTTGTACGGCCGGAAATTCACACTTATTACAGACCACAACTTCTTGACCAGATCTTCAACGCGAACACGGCAATCCCAAGCGAAGGTTTCAGCGAATGCAGCGTTGGGCACTTAGTTCCCTGCCTATAAACACATATTCGTCATGGTCCAAAGACCACGGCAATGCTGATGCGCTTTCGCGGTTGCCTTGTGATTCTGGTTCATATCACCCCGATGAAGACACCTCTGCACCGCAAGTTTCCAACGTGAAGCTGCTCCCCGTCACAAGCGACCAGCACGTGGAAACTCGGGAAAGACCCAACATTATCCAGAGTGCTGCACTTTACTCTGAACGGTCGGCCCAATTCCGTCCAAGACAATAAGAAACGCCCCTACTTTGACAAGAGGGACCAGCCATCCACAGACCAAGGTTGTCTTCTGTGGGGGTGCCGAGTCATAATAAAGCCATCATTCAGAACACGGCTGCTGCAAGAACTCCACAAGGTTCACCCAGACACAAGTCGCATGACGACCAATCCTCGAAATCATCTTTGGTTGACCAAACCATTCGGTGGCAGCACCGCTAAACCCAAGGTCGTGCAAGAGCCCTGGGGAGAGAATTCATGCCGACTATGCTGAACTGAACAAGCAGCACTATCTTGTAGTCATGGAAAATTCACTGAAGTGGATAGAAGTTCTATCCACAAAGTATTTGCCAACGGCAGCTCAACCATTGAGATGCTGATAAGGGAAACTCTTCAGTCCTATGGAGTTCCTTCCGAGTTTGTGTCGGATAATGGACCGCTGTTCCTTTCAGGGGATTTCGACAACTTCTTGCGAACAACGGGGTAAAGCACATTCGCACCGCCGCACACCTGGCATCGAATGGAGCTGCTGAGCGAGCCGTTCAAACATTCAAGCGGGCTTGTGCAAAGGAAACACAAGGAGAAACAGAAAACCAAAGGCTGGCCAGATTTCTCCTGAGCTACCGCAGTACTCTCATACTATACCAGAGAGGACACCGGCTGAGCTAGTTCCTCAAGTGGCCGCTTGAACCCGCCCAGACTTGATAAAGCCAAGTACAGAGAGGACCGTCGTCACATCAACGCCAGCAGCTGGCGCAGGACAAATCGCGAAGACCACTTCGTAGCTTTGATGCGGGTGACCGGGTCCTCGTGCGACACGTGAGAGGCAACCAGCTCTCGTGGTTACCATGCCGTGTTATTGTTTCCCGACGTGGACCACCGCGGTGTCCGGTGGACGTTCGAGGACGCACAATCTCGATTCTGCTTGGACCATACTTTACGACTAGATGCACATCTACCAGGTCGTGAGAGTATCGAGGCCCACCGCCATGGATGCGCTTGGATCTGACTGCTGGTCCTGTAGCGTCCACGTTGGCGGATGGAGGTCCCGCCGCGTTCAGCACCGATCCGCGCCACCTCCAGTGGTGCGGACAGAGCCGCCCGGCGACAGCTCTCTCAACGCCGGCTGAACGTTCAACTCGGTACCCGCAACGCGTTCGGCGTCCCCCGAGACGGGCTTGGAGCGCGCTGCCTAGCCTGCCCGAAGCTGGAGTGCCCCCTGGAACTTAACAACTAAACCTGGAGGAATGTGGTAACTCGAGACGAGCCTATGGTCCTAGTGTCTGTGCTGAGCGTACCACCCTCACTTGCCTTTGGGAGTAGCCTGTACAGTCTTGTAGTTGAGAGCTCAGGTACTGTGCGGAATGTCATGCTGCAACTATGCACTTTTCTTATCTGTCCGCCATCAACGTTTACCTAGGTGCACCGGTGACACACGAATGTGAGCTCGGTCATGCACAGGCAACGTCAAGTGGCAGTGCCAACGCTACGGCCATCGGTTCTTCGGGTACCTTAGGGCTCGTTAAGTTGTCGCCAACGGCTTGTGCACCTTTATAATATATCCGTTGATGACCCTTGTTCTTCTCATCCGCCTTTATTTAGACGGGCCAATGACCTTGGGGTACGTGTTGAGCCTACCAACCCCACTTCCCAGTGTCTGTCGACTCTACAGTTTCGTAGTGGATAGCTAAGGTTATATGCGGAATGCCAAGCTGCAACTGTTCAGTTTATCTGTTTGCCACGAGTCTTTACGTATGTACACCAGTGGGTCCCGAATGTGAGTTCGTCTTCGCACCGGCTAGGGGAAGTGGCAGCGATGCCGCTACAGATGTTGCTTCTTCGGGTACCTTAGGGAACGACAGGTTGTAGCCAACGGCTATGCATTTTTAGAATCTATTCGTTGAGGACCCTTGTTCTCATCCACCTTTCCCTAGAGGAGCCTGTGGCCCTAGAGTCCGTGTTGCGCCCCCACACCCATGTGCAAGTGGGAGTAGCCTGTACAGTTTCGGAGTGGACAGCTCTGGCAATGTGTGGAATGACAAACTGCAACAATTCACTTTTCTTATCTGTGTCCCATCAAACTTTACCTAGGTGCGCCAGTCGCCCGCGAATGTGAGTAAACATGGTATACCATGCTTACTGAGCGTGAAGCGCCTTGTATCGCATTCTCTGGAGAGTTCCAGATAAAACATGGAAGTAAGATATGTCTACACAGGACATAACCAAGGGCAAAGGGGAACATTCCTTACTAGAAAAGGACTGCAAGGACGCCATACGTTGTGCAAAGTCCTAAGCTCGTTTACTTGGCAGTTTGCACAGAATGATTTGTTGGCCATGTTCGGGTCCGTTAAATGCCTCTGTCTCGTCCTTGTGTATGTTCCATCAAGTGCATCATATTTAATGGTACACTTGGTCGATTACTCCACACTCGATCTGAGAATCATGTTCCAAGAAAATAGTTGCCCGTCGTCTACCGAGTAAGCACCCGCCATACGTCGAAAATTGCTGCAAAATAATATTTTCCTGCTACGTTCGACAGCGGAAAATCAGAAGGATGCATGGCAGAATGGTATAAGGCGCACGCGAAAGCCCAAATTTTTAGAACAGCTGTTCTTGCGTCGAGCAACGACTCGTTGCTCGACCGCAGCTGGCGATTTATCACTTTTAACCGACAGACTTAGGGAAGCAACTGAGACGAATGAGCACCTCGGTTAAATTTCCGGCTTAAAGGTTTGGAGAAGCGGATGCTTGACATGTCATTTGTTATTTTCCGAGCATTTCATAATAGGGCAGGTAGTTGCGGGACATAAGTGAACGGTCAGTATTTTACGTAGAGGGCTTTCCAGGAAGCGAGAAAAACGAGTTCACCTTGGTTACTAACTTTTTAATTTACTTGTTTTCTTTATCAAGTATGCGTGCCACGCGGCATTGCTAGAAAAACATTGAATTATTTTCCTACACTGAGCATAGAGTTTGGCGTTTCCTCTTTTGTTTTTGTGAAGTTTGAGTCGTAGCGTCGGCTGCGTCTAGGCTTAAATGGGGGGGGGGGGGGCTGAATAGGTTCTTGACGCAAACGATTTAGAGGAGAATTCCAGAGTATTTTTATCCCGCGAATCTGAATATCACGTTCGTTTTCTCAGAAGATGTAACTAAACGCAAAAGATCACAAAACCCCCTCTGACCACTCGTTACGTTACACCCAGATCTCTCGGCCGCCAAGGGCGTGTTGCTCGTGTGGACAACCCGTGCAATCGCAAGCGTGCACTGTTGCCAGTCGTGACGTCTTCACCTGACCTTTTAGATGCGGAGCATCTCTTGCGCTCGGGTCTATGTCCCACGGCCTTGTAGTCCTGCACTCGCACTACGCACGCGCAACTCTCCTCCTTCCCTCTCTCCAACAGCTGCGCGCTACTCTCTCCGCTCTCTCTCTTCTACCAGCTGCGTGCACTGCGCGTTCGTTCACTTCTCGCTCACACCGCGCACGCACGCGCAACTCTCCTCCTCTAGTCTCCTCTCCTTCAAGTGTGAAAAAAAATAAACCGCGAGCGCCGAGCGTTCCAAGTTTCTCTGCCGCGAGCCGCGACGAAGGCTCGCGTAGGGGGTTACGCTCGGGCAGTCGGTGGCGCCATCTCTCGGCGTCAGCACGCAGCTGGCTCCTTTCCTCCCGGAACCAACACAATGCTCCGCATCACCCCAGCGGTTCCCGTCGGGAAGATGGTGTAATTTTTTTTTTATGGCGAGTGTGCGTGCATAGGTTTGATAGGTACCGAAGATGCGCGAGAGCGGAGATTCCGCTAGGTCTGGATATGATGTCACGTTCAGGGAAGGGGGGGAAGGGGGGCTTTAGCGTAGTTTAAAAATTATTTCGCGCTAGCCTCCGTGGACCAAATTAAGAAATAATCTCGATGTTCGTGATCCAGGAGTCTAAATCAAGACGACTTAAATGTCTTTTCCCCTAAAACCCTCGGAACCAACTATGTTTCTTTTTAGGGATTTTAGGAGATGAAGATGCAAGTTCTTCTGCTTCTTGCGCACCTACGCGCGTTTGTTTACCCCCAGAACACACCCAGGTGCGTTCCTTTCCCCCCGACCTCAACCAAAGATGGCGCGAGCTTTGCTGCATCGTCTTCAAGCGTTATCTACACGTTCGCTCCGCCAAGAGACGCATTTTAAAGACTTTTTGCTTGGTGTATAGATCTCTCTCTACAATTGCCTTCTGCGAGCTGCCATCTTTGGATTTTGGGCTCTGGAACACTCTCTCAGCATGCGCGGTAGGCCCTGTTGTGTGGTACATCAGACGCTGGGAATGCGCCCGCAGCTCAGTGATTCAGCATTTTATTTACCATGGAGAGGGCGCCTGGAAGGTCTACGCATAGTGCACGTTCGTCTGCTTCATGAACAGGGGCTGCGGTGACGTCGAAAGTCGAGCTCTTATTGGGCTCTGATTGAAAGGACAGTGGGTATACCTCGAGGCATCCTGTGCAAAAGGCAGACGACTTGGTCTCCTCATAGCTTCTATTGCGATCTGACAACATAGTCATTCCTCGTCCTTCCATCTTGGCTCTTCAGCACTCGCGCGTCGATGGTAGCACCACATAAATCATTTCAAGATAGCACTTGTCAACAGTATGCCGTTACGTCTACGTAAAGGGTAGCCGCCCCATAACGGCCTATCACCGAAGCACTCCTTTCTGTTTCTGTAATACCGGGAAAACGTGTTTCAGCCACCATACAGCAGAACGAATAGAAGAAGCTTGTTCAGCGAAGGGCCACCAGGCTATGTGATTGGCGGTCAGCTTCAGAGACTTGTTCGCCTGTACCTATCGCGTCTCTCATTATTGTTGACCGGAACTTGGCGGTGTTTTGTTCTCTCGCAGAAACCGCAGGCGTATGCGACGTTCACCACCAAAAGCGTCACATGCGGTCGCTCTTCCGACGATTGGCCAATTGCTCACTATGAGAAATAGTTTCTTTATAAATTTAAACGAGAGGAATTTCAGACTCGCAACTTACTTCGTTTCACTTTAGGTCCAGACGCAGCCGACGCTACGAGGTGATGGGTGACCAACCGGACGGCGTCAAAAGCGAGCCATCATGGTGTTCTTTATGTTCCTGTGCGTGTTCTATCATCGCTGAACCAATCATAATCAATACAAGCGCCTGCGTCACGTACGCTCTTTGACGCAGGTTGATTGGCTCCATTACACTCGTAGCGTTGGCTGCGCCTTCGACTTAGGCTGGAAACCAAGTACAGGCGGTGTTGTTTTGAGAACGCGATGACTTTAAGGTTAAACCGTGCCTTTCGCGCACACCATAAAGATATTGCTGGCGATCGATAGTACTAGCTCGTGACGTCCGCATAGAACGAGTCATAAAGAGAGCACCGAAACCCCACGTCGCAGAATACAGGAGGCTATTGCTCATGTCGGACGAACGAGCACCAGTCGTTCTATAGAATGGGGCTGCTCTCGCCAGCACCACTGACTGCACGTGCTAGCCGCATGCACTCACGGGCAGGAACATGTCCCGCACGGTGCTCGGGATGTAGGCGGGCCCGGTGAAGATCATCCTGAGTCTTGGCGCACTGCACGATGCCCTGATGGGGATTACGTCGCGCACGGCGTCGTCCAGTGCAAAGTCGATGGCGTAGTACAGGTTGGGCATGATGCCGTTCTCCAGGGATCGCTTCAGCTTGTCATGTGTCCACTCCTGCAAAGTCGAGCCGCGTTTTGAAAATGCAAGTCAAATGCACCATAAAAAGCTGCCTTTCTCTTTTAGCAACAAATAGGGGAGCCTCTGCATGCGTAGCATGTAGAGTTAATCTACAACGTCATTGTGTCTCTTGACGCAGGGCTGGGCAGTATTGTGATGGGAATGTATCGCGATTGTATACTAGAGATGTCTTTGGGTATCTAGATGTCTATCAAAAGACATCTACAAATGCATTTGTATCCGAGTGGTCGAAAATTCACGACGTATCGCTTGTATCACGATACTCTTCCAGGCTTAGGCATTTCATTGCATTTGCTACGGAAGACTAACTGTCCTTTTTTACGATAAATTGAATATCACGTTTTCGGTGCGAGAATTCCACCAAAATTTAAAGGTAGCAGCTACGCAACCACCTCTTTCTTGGGGGGGGGGGGGTGTTGAAATCCTCGTTGCAGCTGGTATAGCGTAAATAGCATAACCGAAGCTGAGAGAGATTAAAAGCAAAGCACGAAGACAACAAGCGACTGTGGTTGGAGGAGAGGTCGCTTTGACAAGCTCCTCCCGCAAGGTCTTTCAGTACTTCTTTACATTAGCGGAGTGAACGGTGGGAAAAGACGTGGGTAGAGAGGACTCCACCAGTCACGGATATCAACGACTTTGGAAGGTCTTTTTAATCCTATGATGCAACAGGCACCATTCATGCAGCCTCATGTGAGTGCAGATATACCCTAGTCCGTTGTCTAATCTCGCCGCCCTGGGCGACTCAGAGGCACTGAAGACGACAGTAATAGACACCCTGCCGGGGAGAACGTGGTCTACATATCGAGTCACACTCTCTGTGTGTCCAAGCATGGCAAGCAGTCGTCTGGGCCTGCTTCCAGTACCTACTCCTTGTTCACTGGCGGCGATAATGCTTTTTTTGACGCTTGGACGGTGTGCGCAGATATATGAAGGGTAAGGCAGGTGCATGATTTGGAAAAAAAAAAACACACGCACCATCCATAGAAATAACGAAAGTGGAAGCAAGCTAAACTACTTTCCACGTTTTCAATAGCTGAGACTATGAACAAAAGTGAACAACGCACACAAGGTCTCACGGCCGCATTTTGAACGCTACTCGAATCTAATTGAACCTTCATCCAGTCGAGTGGGAAAAGAAAAACACACTCAGTCAACAGGAATATTGGTTCACGTACGCTTCTCGGTGATTCCTTCTCGGAGGAATGGACCTTACGAATTCGATGCGATCTTAACTCCGTAATGCCGTGCAAAGCATCTTAGGTACACCTTGGCCAGAGTTTCGCTTTCGATTTGCCAAAATCAATTGACGACATCACGTCACTACCAAATACAGTACAATCTCGATAAACGGAACCTGAAGGGACCAGGAAAATCTGTTCAATTTATCAGGAGTTTCATTTACTGGAGTATATGAGACAATATTCATGTTCTCCATTTCCTTCTTTACCTGCTCTCCAGTGTGTCTCTAAAAACAATCACTCACTGAGTAGGAAAAACGAGATCTTGGTTTGTTTAAGATCCATCAACCTCTTCTTTCAAATGACGTCATTTATGGCCTAGAGGTTCTGTAAGCGGACTTCTAAGCCTTGCTCTCGTAAAAAATGATTTAGTGATTGGAACGCTGAGTCTGCCTGGTGAGCGGTCACAGCTGGCTCGGCTACCTCATCATCAGCTATCTCTGCTTCTTCCTCACTTCCCCAAACCATGCGTACATGCTGATTTTGGGCAATAAAGCTAATAAATATTAAGAACATTTTAATACTATTTTATTACTCAAGAGTTATTTTTCTTTTCTGCGATAGCGAAAAATATGTCGGCGAACTAGTTTCGTTTTCAGTTCCATTTACCCGGAGGCGCGAGAATTCAAGTTCCGATTAACGGGATTACTTTTACATTATATAAATACAAAACCAACAACTCCGAGATAGTTGTTTCGTTTAAGCAACAATTTGCTTAAGCGATTTCCGTTTAACGAGATTCTACTGTAGTACTTTAATTTTGAAATGTTATTTTTATTAGATTTAAAATACTGTAGGTGTTGCCTATCAATTCGATTAAAGTGCTGGAGCTTGATTTTTCTGTTCTAGGGCTCCCGACGTGATAGTTCGTAGGCGCAGGTAAAGAAGATTACGATGGCATATGGAAGATGAAGTTTGCAGGGCTGGTCATACAGTTCCATTTGTTCCTCAATTTTCTAGGCTTCTTAAATTTTCATTCAGCCGGGAGGGTCATGCTGCAATCTGGGTTTTCGCCATGCCACCAGAAATCTACGTGACGCTGTCGAACCGTAAGACTACTACTCGCTAATCCTAGTCGGGTCCTTACGGCCTGCTGGATTGTGTTTCAACGAAAACCCTGCATGATCAACAGCTAAAGTCCTAAATCGTTTTTTGCATGTGCCCGTACGTCACAATTAATAGCTTCTGCATTCTATAACCACCGGCACCACCACATTCACAGAGAGTTTGCATTTTCAGGAGACACGTAGTTTTTATGGAAGTTGAAGAACAAGATTTCATTTGATTGATTAAACTCTGTAAAAAGCAAGTTCCCAAAAAACTCACAGAACGAAGTACCTAACACATTTCTACGTCTAAGTTTCGGTACACACTATCTGCACCAATAATGATGTCACTATTCACCAAAACCGAGAACACAAAAGAAAAACAGGCGTGCTGCGAAACACAGTGTCGGCATAGCAGCATATTTGGGCAAATTGGTCTGGATCGCTCAATTAATTGTTAGTCAGACGCCTCCTAGCTCGCCACATGCTTGCCTGGTATCGCTTCTGGTTGACGAGTACGGCAAGCCCGATGCGGATGGCCACGCTGGTCCACATTCGGTACACAAGATTTGGGGGCTCCGGGTGCCGCTCCACCAGAGACGTCAGCTCGTCCATCGGGATGCTGCACATCTAGAGGAAGTTGTTGGCGCTCAAAAGAACATGTAAATAAACGAAACCAGTTCTAAATGCTTAGAAAGCTCAAATGTGTCACAAAAAGCAAATCCCCCCCCCCAAAAAAAAAAAAAAATACCGACTTTTTTAATTTGCGTTACTCATTTCGATTTAGCGATGATTCCGTAACAGGATTTTTTTTCGGAGTAGAGTCTCGAACTACAGCATCCTTTTTGGAATTACTGTGAAGGGGTCTTGGGAGCAATATTCGATAATTACTTTTCACAAGGTTAAACAAGCCTAGTGACACCGGTACACTCACGAGGCAGCGTCACTGAATAAAAAAACGTTACTTATCGTGCCTTGTAGTCTCAAGAATAAAAGTGGCTCTTTTTTAGTCTTCTCCATTGCAAAACTGGATGACAACGTTGTGGGGATCGCATAGTTTGCGTAGTCAACACTCCGATCCCCCAGGATATCGTCATCAAGCAATGCGATCTCTGCGGTGACAATTATTTAAGGCGGTCCTTACAGTGGGCACGAGAACTGGGTGAACATTTGATTTGAACTCGTGACAATTAAAGTCACTATATCCCGGGAAAGTAGCATCAAGCTTCCCGCATGATTATCACTTTGGTTCATGGAATCAGCAGTTTCTTCTTGACCGATTAACACTTGGTTAGCCCTAGCCAAATTTTCAGGACAGGATGCTTTGGCGAAGACATTTCTTGACACCGCATATTGCGGTAATTCACACATCGAGAGAACAAACGCACATCTTCGCACTTCCACCACATGCGATGTCGGCGCTTGGCGCATTGAAAAGCAGTTTTCCTGCTCTGAAATACGCGAGAACAACAGTAATATTGTAAGGGATCTCTGTAGGTAAGCGCGGAAAAAGCTATTCAGTTGATTGAATGTGCAGTGCTAGCGATGCTCATAGAGCTATTCATTGGATGCCATGTTTGAAGGCGATGTTTAGAGGGCATGCTCAGAGCGAGCTCATATTAATGAGACTGCTAAGACCTGCAATGTTTATGGTGAAAGGAGTTGCAAAAGAAACGTGGAAGCTTGCTGTCCACAAGCACTCAGCAGTAGCGCACACAGCAGTGACCTCCAGTAAATACTGCCGCCTACGTTGGCGAGGTATGCATTTTAGTACGATAACACTCCATATCGATCTTGGCGCCACTAATGCCACTGGATCCAGAGCCGCATATAACAAGAGCATGGCCATTCATTTAAAAGTATACAAGGCAATTAAGAAGGGGCCATTAGCCAAAAGCGGGCTGGGCTTGTTCGACAGCGTCTTCATCAAATTCGGAAGCGGCCAACCAGAAACCGGAAAAAACACCCTGGCGTTGGTCAGCGAGAAACGAAATTAATGAGTGCGATCGGAGAACTATTCGCTGGCTGAAAATTTGATGCACGTGGCGTTTCTATCGACGGTCGTCCAAAATCATGCGGGGACGAGCGCGCCTAGCGGAGCGATCGACTCAATCCGTACGCTGGGCGCCGAGGGCCGGGAGTCTGTCATCCGAGCGGTCACGCACTGTCCGAGCAAAGCATGAGTTCGAGCGGCACATTCGCTTGTCTACATCTTTTTGCTTGGTAACGAATCGAAACATCGCGTGCAACCCTATTTTCAACCATGAAGAGTTACTACATTTAACCCTGGCGCTGTTAATAGAACCGTTTCCCGCCACCACCGCTGGGGGACTCTTCTCGGCTGTCTGGTTGGCCAAGAGAGCATGCCAAGCCCTCTATCTGCGTCTGGTGCACGCCCATGCTCCGCACGCTCCTCCCATCGACCAAAACTCTCTCCATACAACGCTCTGATCGAATCCTGGGAGAGTACAAAGGCGATTTTCGATCAGTGGCATTGTGCTCTCTGTATTATTGGGTCTCACTAATGCCAGTATCCGTGTGTAAAGTGAAAGACATTCCTGCCCAATGTCGTTGCTCTGTCTCTTTAGCAATCTGTAAAACCCGGCGCGTGCTTTTTTTTTTGCCAGCCCTGGCGCTTGGATTTATAATAAAAAAGACGCGGCATATAATCGGCGTCAGATCACAAGGCATGCTGCTCTGGCTGAGATTTGAGGGAAGTGAACCGGCTTGTTTTACTTGATTTGTTTTTATGTCTGCGATGCGGGGAGAAAACTAACGCATGTTTTATAAGGCATAAATATGAGCAAAGTATTATCAGCAGTGCTCACTCCAAGTACAATTGTTGCTCCAGCCATTTTAACTCAAAATATGACTTATAACGTAATACTGCGCCAAGCAGAACCATTCGTTTTATGGAAGGCGCTTAGAAAATATTGCTATATTTTGGTCAGTATTTCGTTTTTAGGAGTTACATATTTTGGCAGTTGTTAAAGTCAGCATTTTCCACATCCCATTCACTTTGAGATATTATGACATGTGCATTCTAAAGAGGGCCGGAGTGTATTCTCTGTTTCGCGGCCATAGTCTGACGAGAGCAAACGGCTCTGTGACTAGACGAAGTGCTTCTCTATCCAAGAGTGTTCCGGTAACGACCAGGAGAGGAAATTCATTGTTGCAAATAATGAATAATACCTGAATGTGGAGAATTTTTCGCACCCTAAGTTTTTTTTCGATATTCATCTTATCAAATTACTCTTGTATTGCTGCCGCATTGGAGTAGGCCTACTGAGAAGCAGATAATCGAGTCTGCTTTCGCTAGGGCATAAAGGGGTTAGGTATTTTCAATTTCCGTTCCTCGTGTCAAATAAGTTATTGCCTTTTGTGGCCCTCAATGTTTCGTACAGCACGATACTCACGTAAGCTGGGATTGTTGAGTAAGTGATTGGCGCTATTTTTCCTCTCCGACAGAGCTACACACGATATGGACGCAAAATGGTCCAGCTGGAAGTCGCACCGCGGCGCCACTGCTCTGTCGCACGTTTTCCTTACCGCCTAGTGGGGCTTTGATAACCCACACTTCCAAGCAAAATGTAAAATGACCCAAGAAGTGGTGCTAGCTGGGCTAGGTTATATTAAGTCAACCTGAACTTTCTTGATAGTATTCTGGTTCGTGCTTAACACTAAGTATCTCATAATGATTTAAAAAAAAATCAGTTTTCTAAATACTTTCTACTTATGGGAGGGGTAACTAACTATCTACGATCATGTCGGCCAGGAATGATTGTAGCCCAAAGAAGGCAGTGCTACAAGCTCCCCCTATAGTCGCATAGCCCATATTGCCAGTTTATCCCCCAGCGCCATTGAGCCATTGATACACCAGCTGTTTTTCTTTTTCCGCTTACCTCGACGTCTGTCTCGCAGACGCACTCGCACACTGACGGCTTGCCCGTGAGAAAACAGAGAAGCCCGAGCGCCTCGGGAGCGACCAGAAAGTCCTGAAACGGCCCTTCCGTAAAGAAGTAATGCGTCGAGTCCGAATTGGCCAGGTGCCCCGTGTTGGCCCAGGGCTCGTCGTTCGCTCCGCTCACCTACAAGAGGGGTCCTCTTTGAGTCCCTAACGCTCTTGAAAGCAATACTGCGTGGTTTTCTCTTTTTATATTTAACTTTCATTTGTTTCCAATTTGTTCAGCACACAGCCGATATTTATGGGGAAAGTACTGTCGTGGTCAAAGTAAATAAGAAATATCGAGCGCCGTTCCTCATGCACTTCAATTGCGTTCACTTGACACAGAAAAATGCTTTTGAGCAAAAATCTTCACGAGACGCGTAGGTTCCTCTCAGCGCGCTAAAAACTTTGTGTATTTCCTCAAGGTAGCACCAGTAGAAAAGAGAATAGAGGTCTCGAGTTGCTTTTCCGATTTATATAACGTGACTGTGGTCGCCACGTATGCATTAAGTGAAGAGCGGGATCTTGTGATTGGAGGTGCTTCATTTACTTATTCAGCCACTGTGATAGTCCCGCTGCAATCTAGCGTTTGGTAGAAATAGAATATGGTTTCACCGAATCATTGAAATGAAGATAGCTCATCATGTTGTGCATTAATTAACGTAAGAGCAGACATTAAGTAAAACAGATTTAAAGAAAAAGTTATTTTAATAATATACATAATTAATAAAAATGCACGGGATTACCGCGTAACCTGTTGCCTCTTTTCTGAATAATACTCATCGCAGTCACGCGTTGGACACCTATGTATTCATCCAGACCGCTTATCAATAGATAACTGTTTTTCGACTCGGTTAAGCTAGAAACACATAACACAAAGAAGCTCGGGCTGTTTGTAATCGGTAAGAAAAAGGTTAGGTAACCAATAAAAGAGGGGGTATAAAAAAGCAGGAAACACTTAAATACAATGTATCTGTTTAAATACCGAAGCGACGCCGAAACAAGACGCGTTACAACAGTCTCGGTGTGTGACACTCTAGCTCTAAAAAAATCAACATATGACAAAAAAAAATAGTAAGTCTATCGGGTTACATTGCATGGCAGCATAACCAAAAGCTTAAACGCTACGCCCTGTTCTTTTCCAGAATATGAATACTAGTTTGCATTAAAAGAGCCACTGACACTCTTACCTTCACAATTCCAGAGCAGATGATGAAGACGCAGTCGTGCATTCGATTTTCTTGGACAAGGCGCTCCTTCTCCTTAAGGTACTGGTAGAAGCACTGCAGAAATGCACATTGGAAAGTTTTTGCGAGGAATTTGTGTATCAAATATATTTTGTATGCCTGTTTTATTTAAACAGTATTTTTCCCGACGCACGTGATTTCTTTAATATGCTAAGCACAAGGTAGATTTACATTGACGAATAAAAATACCCTAATACGATCACGGATTGTGTTAGTACACGCATAAAATCGTCAGTCATTCAATGCGGACTTGTACGCAATCTGTTACAGTAACAAAATTACTGGTAATTCGTTACTTTTTTCAGTAATTTTGTAAGGAATTAGTTCCACATTTTATGAAAGTATCTGACGATGTATTTTTTTCAATTATTTAGGTAAGTCAATGATTGTAATCCGTTACATTTTCGGTTTCATTGACAAACAAAACAAAGCGTAAAAAATAATTTCTAATCTTTTTTTTTTCTGGTGTGAGCTTTACCGGTACGAGATTCTCACCTGCACTTATGAAACGCAGGGTTTGGCAGTCTTCAGATGCTCAAAGCCTTTCGTCACTTCACGCGAGACCTCTAACATATTTTTGTTTTGTGGCTTTGTTGTTTACAAACTGCAGCTTGCTCGAACACAGCGAGAGGAGAAGTACACTTATATACAGAACTGGACTTTCCGTACAAACTATTTTCGGCAAACTCCTAAAATCCCAATTTTTGACTCGAAAAAACAAACAAACAAAAAAGTGTCAAAGTGCACGCGAGTTGGCATCGGGAACTCTACCCGCCTGTTTTATTTTTGTGTGTGTTTCGCAACTCTTTTCTTTCTTTTTTGAAAACTCGGAGAAGAAGAAGTCGCCGAAACCGGTTGCACGCCTTCCAAAAGCTCTAGACAATTAAGTTCCTCTTCGGCACTAGTGACTACGACAGTTACTGTAATATCACAATAGGACCGGAAGTCTTCCGCTGGAATAAAGTTCAACACGGAAATCGATTGAAAACAATGTTTCAGTTGCCTCATGCTGCTCAAAAGATATTAGAACACCTCTCAGCTTTTGGAAATACGAATGCATATTTGATTTCGTGCTATAGTTTCACAATTTTTCTAAAATATTCAGGTTGCCACCAGAGATGTAACCCTTTTCGTGCGTCAGCTTTTGTGATCTAAATAAAAATGGTAATTTTGTTTTACAATATTAGTGCACGTTGTTGTTACAATGCTTATTTTTTGAGTAACGAATTGCGTTGCTTTTTCAGTTTCCTTAACGAACTAATATTAAAATATAATATCTGTCGTAATCTTTTTGTTTTTAGTACCAATGTTGAATAGTAGATTCCCGACTTGACTGTCGTTGCCTGCCGCAGCGGAGAGATGCTGCGCTGCCGTTGTTTCACCTGACACACAGCTAAACATTACTGAGCTGTGGTATGGCCGACCCGTGCTACAGAAGTTTTGAACTGCATTTGAACATTCTATTTTTAGTTTACCCTAGGACGTAAAGTAACGTCGCGTAAGTAAATTACGTTTGGAGGTAACGTTTACGTGCTTTTATGTAAAAGTAATTTTAACAGTAATTAGTTACAGTTGAGCTTGGGTAATTTCAAATGTCTTAGTAACGTTTGCCAATTTGGTTCAATGACGAGTAGGGTGTGATCAGCAGTTTTAAGTTTAATATGTTTCTAAGAATAAGCGTAAAGCACCTGTCAGGCTGGCAAGTTTCAGTCATTTGAAACAAATTCTTTTGAAAATGGGCTTATCAGTTCGTGATCTGCCGCCAATCGCCGTACGTTGGTCTGCCGTTCCTTTGCATGAGTTTGTTCTTATGGGCCTTAACATGCCAGTGGACAGGGCTATTAGGGAGCTTCAACGTATATTTATTATTGATATTGTGAAAGAGTAATGATGATGGCATCTATGCAGTGTCGCGCGCATGTATCTTGTAAGAAAAAAATCCTGCATCAAGCGAAGCGTTTTCCGAGTCCCTCTTTTACATGGCGCAATCTAACCTCAAAAGCAGGAGTGACATCACCGAGAATCCTCGTTTTCATGATTCGCCTTGCGAACCGGTCGTTGTGCAATTAACGCCTAGGAGGCGTCACAAGCCCACTTCTCATATCACATGACAGCATGCAAAGCTGCATTTCGTGATTGTAATTCCCTCGGTCACAATAGGTGTTTCAACCAAAACGCTTGGCGTTGTTGCACGACAGTTGCTTTGCAAATAGACCCCCGAGCTTATCTGTTTGCAGCGCCTTCATCTGCACATCGTCAGGCCACCCTCAATACCTAATATCGAGCTAAAAAAATATGTGTTCAAATTTTATGTTTTCGCAACAAACTTGGCGGTTTCTGCGAAAAGGGCCATTATTGTGAATCCCGTCTGAGATACCCGGATTCAAGGCTGCCTTTTAAATGAAATTTCTGTAGTGGGACAGCATCTTGTGTGAGTTAAACGTCGCTGGCGTAAATCAAGTGCGATGTAATTTGAATGATTGCAACTTAACATCTCCGATTTCACTGAATTTTAATTTTATATAATTCACACGTCTTGGCTCGACTCACCCGAAGAAGTTTGGAGACGTCCTCAGAGGGTAGCCAGGGGACGCTGAGCATTGTGTAGAACGGGGCGTTACCGACCACTATATTGGTCGGCATTCCGTCTGCTTTCTGAATCATCCAGGACAGGTTCTACAGAGAAAACTTATAATCGAAAAACTCGTTCGGTTTGTAGTAGCTACAGCCGACCCCGTAGAGATGTAGGCAACCTTACCTCGAATAGGATGCCGTACTGCGTGTCATCGATGAGACCCCCTTCGTGCAGCTCTCGTAATCCGTCCACTGCTTTGTTCAGTATCCTCCGTGCTGCCTGTCTTGTCTTCGTAGCGACCTCTATGTTCGGGTATCGCTGCTGTATGTCCACCACGTTTCTCAACGTCTAGAGGTTAATCGAAAGAATTAGACGTAAGCGTGAGGTATAAGACGTTAGTGGAACGAGTGGCATTCGCACGCTTTTATACAAATTAAAAATTACATGCGAACTTTAGCCCCCGAATTCTCAGATGCCCGGAATGCTATGTTTAGGAATTGGTCGCTTCAATTTGTTTAAAGGTATATTACGCAGTAGAACAGTGCTTATTAATATCCTCACTAAATTGGAAGGAGAGACTGACATCACGTATAAGATAATAAGCGTGAATCGAGGCAAGAGTGGTCGCGTAGGATTTACATACGGTATGCACATTAGTTGGCATTCGCTGTGGCAGGAGCTGCTATTCCTTCTCTTTCGTTCTCCTCTTTTCCCAATATTACGTGACCTCACCTGACACAAGATTTCGCAGGAAGGTTTAGCGAAAAAACGTTCAGAAGACATCAGGTGAGGTGACATCATGTAACGTTATCTTAATCTTCCCTCAAAACATAGCGTAAAAAATGTTGAGTGTCGTCAGGTAATCTGAATTTCCACGCTATATTTAGCGGGGAACTTTTGCTTAATGCCAGGACCCACGACCTAACATTATGGTTTCAAGTTGTAGTGTCACGAGATTCCATGATGTTCAGTCAACTGACGTGACAACAATTTTCCCGCTAAGTTTAGCGAGCACATGAACAGACGGACAAAGGAATGAAATTAAGGAATGATTGAGTTTCATTATGAAGCCATTCCACGCTATGAAAACGAGTTGTCGAACCCACCATTTTAGAAATAACTCGCACCGCCTAGCGCAAGACGAGTTTGAGAATTCTAAGGATGAAGCCGTGCGAGAATTAGAAAGGTGAGAAAAGAAACGTCTTGGAGCTAATTTGGTGACAAAGAGATTACGCACCAAAAGCCCTAAAGAGGAGGAGGGAACCCAATTTAAGTCAGTGCAGCCAAGTGCAGCGAAATGCAACCAGCAGGATCTAGCTTCCTTGGTCGACGGGAGTGCCCGCGATCGCTTTAGCACGTACTGACGTATATTCATGTCAGAACCTGTTGTACACGCGACGTTCTAATATAGTCCATTGATTAAAAGTGCCGATATATAGACTCGACTTCATCCTTACTTGTGTTTTTTGCACTTTTTAGCTAAGATGCCATGAAGTTTTAAATAATGTACCCCATGAAAAAGTGTCAATATTTGATCGATTCAGCATGTGCGAGCTAAATATTGTCAGGAATGACAATTGATGAGGCAACGAACGACTGGCGGAAACTAAACGTTGAATGCGGCGAACTTGCGTACAATACAGACTAGAAAAAAAAAGCCTAGCGTCGCAGAGCGTCGATGGCGGCGTAAAAGCTGCCATCGACGCCACAAGTAACAGCTGACTCTGGCTCGCCACGCGGAGCCCCTATGAACACGCGTGGGCTTCACGAATAATTGGCGTAAAAGGTTCGGCGCGTAGAAAAGTCCTGACCTCGAACAGGCAAAAGTGTTCTAGAATTCACCAGACAGCGATATTTACAGACATAGCAAAATTTCGAGAAGACAGAATGCGAACGCATTCGCTACACGCAGCGCATTCCTACAAGCAGCACCACGCCTTTCTTTTTTACACTTCGCTCCGGCGGTGACATCACGCTCTCCACCACAGTAAAGACGCCTCTTTTAAAAATATGTTTCTAATAACAAAAATCACGCCTGTATGAATTTGACGACAGGTTAAGAATGCAATAGAAGCTGCTCCCATAGAACGCAGTTCCTGTCTGGCCTCGCGTTTTGACAGTGCGTGCGCCGATGTGTTATTGAACTCAAAAAGCGCTCACTAAAAGCGGAGCTTCTGCTGGAAAAGTAACCCGAAATCGATTATAGCTTGCTACATTTCAAGCATACCTAGCGGTATCATTTCGGCGCGCTGTTTATAATTTATTTGCATTAGATAATCCCGAGCTTCTCCCCTCTCACCTGCAGTTTATTGTTCCCGCTGTTTGCCCGTATCATCAAGGCCAGTTGCGGTGTCTGCACAAAGCGGGACACCTTGACCATGGCTTCGTCCTCGGCGGTGATATACGCCCAGCTGAGGTCGTAGGCGTAGAATAGTTTCCGGTTGAGGATGCCGTCGAGTAAATCCCAAATCCACACAAAGAGAACCTGAGAAAAAGAAAGAGCATTGACATATCACACTATTATATATCAAAGTACACTCATGAAGTGATGAAGGTGACTGTGTTAAAAATAGGATACATCAGTTTGAAAAAAAAAGAAGAGAACGAAAAACGACGACAGACGACTACTGTCTTTCAAAAGGTAATGATCTACTCTCCTCGTTATTTGTGTTTTATTATTTTAATTTGTAGTGGACTTTGAAGCTACTTGAAAGATATGACGACTAGGAGTTCCGCTAGGAGCACAACTTGTTCCGCTAAAGTGGCGAAGCTGGCAAGTTGGTTAATGATTTATAAAATTAAAAACGCTAACACTAAAACCACAATAAAATTGGCGGAAAGGACGAGCGCTTTCTATCAGCGAAACATGTATTTAAAAAACAGCTAAAGCTAAAAAAACACTGATAAAAAAACACACGGAGTAACCTAATGACATCGCCCATCACGACGTGTCAATAAAGTCAACCTCTTTTTGATGCAGAAAAATATGACGACTGGCTGACGCAGCCCTCGGTACATTCTTTCTTTATAGCCTGCGCCTCCAGCATGCGTGCTCGTCTGGGAGCCAAGTAGTTTTTACTACTGTTCTTGAGTTGAAAACGAGTGTAGCAATTAGGACGCGCCAGCTGTTTACAAAGGATTTTGTATTCTCGTTCTTTGGCGGTAGTTAATAAGAGCACAATCCTAATCATAAAAAAAGAAGTCTCGTATTACTAATTCTTTTTCATACTTGTACTAGATGACTTTGAAAAATATTTTTAAGGCCCGAAGGCTTCACAACTAATATAAGCAGGACGACCTTGCACAACAAGCAAGACAAGTTTATTAGACGCTTTACTTCCCGCATGCCTCCTGCATGAGGGGCAAAACGTTTAATGAATTTGTTTTGTTTGTTGTGTAAAGTCAAACTACTATTTTTTGTTACTAGGTTACTAGTTGAGAGATGTGATCTTGTGCGTCATAGCCTAAGCTGATTTCGCGCTACTGAATCGAGGTAACTCAATCAATTCATTCACCACACGATATAGACGGATGGCGGGTTTCGTTTAATGAAGTATTCTTGAAAATGCTAGGTGACTCAAACTACATGTTCATTTATGTCGAAGAATACGAATATCGAACATCTTTGTTTTCAACGGGAGCGTCCTGCTAAGGCCGATAGTCACATTAGGGCCGAGAGAGGCGGAAGAGCCGGGAGTGGCTGTGAGGCTGAGTAGGGCGTAAGGACCGAGAACTGCATTAAGGCCGATAGTCTTGGATTGGACTGGTGCGGCCGCCTTCTCGGGGGTCGCATTGTGGTTGACGACTTTAGTTGCCACCAAATAAGATAGATGGCGCAACACGGAGCATGACGGATGAAACGTCATTCTCAGTGTCACAACTCAGACTTCATTTTTGTGCTTAACATATTTTAGTCTCGCGATTCGCCGAGGTCTCTTCGCCGATCGCAAGGATGGCGCTCCGAGTATTCTGCAGAAAAAAAGATGCATGGGCATTTTTAAGAGTGTATCTGTCGGTGATTCCAAATACTACGGTTTTGGGTTTGTTTTCGCCCTTCACGGCCAGCACCAGTCGGTACGCCGGCCTTGCCTAGCCGAATTTTTCATTTATTTATTTGCTTTTCTGCGCTTTATCATTTCTTATTCGTCTGATTAGTAGTTCCTTCATCTGCATATTTGGATTATGTACACACAAACACACCCACACACACATGCACTCACGAGCACACGTATTTCCAAACTAATGTTATGAATTTAGGGCGCCATTTCGGTAAAACATTCCTATATTCTAATAATCGGCTTGTTAAGAGCTCAGTGAGAAAATTTATTGCGTCTTTTCTATTTCAAGCACTTCAACTAAATTAATTATGTCTGATTCTACCGGGCGACTACGAAAACGATGAGAGAGGTTAATTTTAGAAACTTTATCTTCAATCTTTTTGCAGAAAAATGCTGAAGAAAACACATGCATGCAGGCTAGGAAATATTAAAAACACATGGGCCAGGTTAAAAAACAGGGTAAAAAAACCTGTTTCAAAGTCATTCGATGAAACGCGTTCGATGGAATCGCGTTCGATCAAATTGCGTTCGATGAAACCGCGTTCGATGAAATGACTTCGATGAAACGGCGTGCGATGAAACGGCGTTCGATGAAATGTCCGGTCCCACTCCGAATGCTAACGTATCTGGTCAAGAATCAGCGTAGCCGAACACCAGTTTCGCCATGAATCTTTTTTTTTTTTTTGCTGAAGGTATTGGGCATTTGAATGGAAGCAGTATCTTTGCTGTGGATACTGGGTCTTGCATATAATTTACCCATCGGCGCTATGAAAGAGATTGCAAAATAACTGTTGTGTACTCTAGTTATGAGTTGCTAAAAATAAAACATACAAAAATGCCACACAAGATGGCCGCCGTGAGAGCATATATCCGCCATACCTTGGCAAACAGAAAGGCTTACTGCATTGCCAGTCAGTCAGAATGTCAGAACATGACAACTCACCGTTGGAGTACACTCTTGCCGTCGATAAGTGCCACGTGCTTCGTTCCGTCTCCCTAATTGGCTCACGGGGGCATAGCCTTCGCGCTTTGCCAAATACTGTTGACTCGGAGTGTAGCAAAAAATAAAAGCTAGTCGAAACGGTCAAAGTACTACATGTTTAATTAACCGTAAAGGATGAAGCACTAAAACCAAAAACGCAGTATTTGCCATCACCGAAAGATACAATGTGCACAGACAAATAAAAGAAATATGTGGCGCCATCTATCCAATATGGTGAAAACTACGGTCGTCAACCACAACGCAACCCCTGAGGAGGCGGCCACACCAGCCCATTCAGAGACTATCGCGCTTAATGCAGTTCTCGGCCGTTATGCCCTATTCGGCCTCAAAGCCACTCCCGACGCTTCCGCCCCCTCGGCCGTAATGCGACTATCGGCCGAAATTACAGTGACCCGTTTTCAACAACACATACCGATCTTTTTGAAGCGTCTTGATGATCCTGCATGAAATGAGCGTGATAAAGCTAAACTGCAGGAACATGACGTAGAGTGGATTGGGTTTCGTCGACTGCACTGAAACCAGGCTTGTGAGCACAAACTCAGTGACGACCAGGAAGTACATGATGATGTCCAGCTGTCGCCACACGTCGCGACTCATTTGGAACATGCCGACCGTGTAGACCTGTAAAGGGAACCAAGTGACCTTTCATGTTGACTGACAATAAACAATTTTCCTTGATTGTCAATCACCTTGTTTTAACCCCTTAAGGGATGCTTTGTTACATTGCTCTGTATAATACGTTCGTTAGGGAGATGCCGTTGTAAACCAATTCACGGCATTAATTTCCACAAGTACCTTTTGTTCATTGCGTCATCAGTCAATCAATCAATCAGCCAATCAATCATCATCAATTAGTCAATAAATCAATCAATCAATCAATCAATCGTTTTAATTCCGTTCGAGGGGGAAGGCATAAAAAGCAGAATTTAGCAGCTTCACGATCGTTGCGCGTCTCCTTTACATTCGCAGAAGGGTATAACGCGGTTTCACATTTACGAAGATATGCATAAAGCAATACACATGCCATTTAGACTAGAGACATAGTAAAAAGACAGTACAAGAAGTCTTAGAACAAAAGAACATGTACGCTCTTGGAGCTTTGTATGAACCTCATGATATAAGGAGCCCATATGTAACACCCCAAAACAACAATTCGACGTTCAGTCCACAGACGTCGAACCGACGATACCAACTTTCAAGAACGACTTGATAGTCGACCGATACAACTAATTGAAATAGCTAATACACGCATTAAAGGCTACAGTAAGATAATCAAGGTTTTTTTGGCCCTGCTGCAGAATCTGTGTTTTTTTCTAGTATTTGATGCGCACATTAGCTGTTTAATCCGTTATATCCAACAGCTATCAAGCCGCTCGTAAAAGTTGGCATCGCCAGCTCGACGTCATTGGACTGAACGTCCAAATGTAGTTTTGGGGCGTTACTTATGGGACAAGGGCTATACACCTATAGAGTGCTGTTGCCCCAATCACATCTGCGGTTGCATATGACTCATTAATATTTGTTATAAACAGGTCCAGCAACGTTGTATTCAAATCATTTGCCCGAGTCGGCTAACATAACCTATTAAAAAAATTATTAAAAAACGCAGACTTTGCACTCCCAATACTCAGTATTTCTAAATCATCCGTGAGGGTTCTAAACTTGGTAATGACCTTACATCCTAGGCCAAGTTTAGGATAAGTGCACACAGCTCTCCCGCGTTTTGAGCAGCGATTCAAACTATAACTCCTGAAGTCATCCAAATTATCAATGTCCTCGTCCGAACGGCGCCACAGCTCAGTAAACGTCAGCATATCAAATTAAGAAAAAAATATATTTCAGAAATATACCGAACGCATCAAATTTGTTTTCTGTTGATTTAATATTCAGATGAAGCTGCGAAAACGAAATTGCTGAGTCAGCGGTAAATTATTGCTCTACTTCCCTAATGAAAAATACACCAGGCAATCCTGGTGTGACATCAGAGCATCCTGGTGTGACATCAGAAAATCTGGTGTGCCCAGCAGAAGATCTGGTGTGCCCCTCCAGCAATGCTGGTGTATCGAGCATACCAGCCTGGTGTGTCCACCAGAAATGCTAGTGTACCCGCACACCAGCCTAATGGGCACAAATATGTGCTGTGATTCATTATATTATAAAGTCCTACACCTATCCCTCGCTGAATGAAAAATAAAGCACGTGGGAAGGTAAGCACGAGTAAGCAAGTGAAAAATAAATACGAACGGATCAATAGAAAAATGCGAGTGAATACTGAACGCGTTCGTCAGCCGAGAAGCA
This sequence comes from Ixodes ricinus, assembly GCA_037355805.1. Lineage (NCBI taxonomy): Eukaryota > Metazoa > Arthropoda > Arachnida > Ixodida > Ixodidae > Ixodes > Ixodes ricinus. The sequence continues at coordinate 26,588 of JAZHYW010051620.1, forward strand.
TGGTGAAGGAGCCTGAGAAAAGGGGCTCATCCAAGACCTCCTAGAGGAGAAGGCCGTAGTGGTGATATTTTGCGTCACCGGCAAAGGCCAACGCTAGACAGATTAAGAACGAGTGCCGCGTCAGTGCTCGGTTTCGATTAACGACTGAGCCGAACGTTGACGCAATCGTCGTGCACAGTTTGTGGGCAGCGTTGGCCTTCGTTGATGACGTCATCTCTATCAGGACTACGGCCTTGTTATGTAAGAGGTGTTGGCTCACCTCGCAGACCACTTTAAAAGGGGAAATGAGGATGCTTGCTCATCTCGGGGTCCTTGCGAGACTGGGGTCTCGCAAGGACCCACGAGGAGCCGTGTCTGAGGGTCCCCGTTTGGTCCCTGTGGCCCCTCGGAGGAGCCGTGTCATCGCGTCCACGCTGCGAAGTCCCCGCTGGAGCGGCTGCCCCCACTGGCGACGTGGCTGTGCTAACCTCTCACCGCGCGAGGAGGGTTCCGTCCGTTGACGTGTCCACCGTAGCCCTGTCAGTCCTCCCTGGTTCAGCTGTCGTCGGTTGTTTTTCTCGGTAAGGATCATCTGTTTCAGCAGCAGATGCGACGCTGGCCGTCACCTCTTCCGCTGTAGCCTCCTCCGCTGTCTCCCAGGCGTTCCAAAAAGTTTTCCTCCATCTCATCGTGGTCGATTACCAGATCGTTTGCAGGAGCGCTCGGCTCCCTTTTCACTTGAAACGTTTATAGGCTAGGTTTTCAGTTGAAGTGAAGCCTCAAAAGCAAAGCCGCGAATTTCACTGCTAAATTTAGCGGTGAAATTCGCTAGTGGCGCTTGCGAAATGTGTAGTGACGTGAAATGGCTTCCTGCACGTCACTGCACAAATTCAGTTGCTGCACTAAATTTAGAGGAAAAATTGACATCACGTGACATCATCACGTGACCTATGTGCAAGCTCGATTTTCCCCGTGCTCAACACCGGTTCAGAGTTCAGTTTCCCCGCTTACTTTAGCGGGAAAAATACCGTCACGTGATTTCATGTCATGTTATGTATACACAAATTGAGTTTCACCACAAAATTTAGCGGCAACTTTGACGTCACGTGACATGCTGTCACGTGACCTATACGCAAAATCAGTTTTCCCCTCTAAATCTAGCGGGAAAATAGATGTCACGTGGCCTACACATAATTTCGGTAAATGGCGTCTAGATGAGTTGGTGGAGTCAGCGCGGTGGAGAGGAGTTGGAATGATACCTGCAGGCAGAGCTCGTGAAGATATGCCCGGAGGTTACTAGCGCTAGGCAAATAACGTTTCATGGGGCAACACAATCGATACTTCCGAAAAGTCCATCAAGCAACATTGGCAGTCGCCATTTTGCTTGGATACGAAGCTCGTGATTTGATCCGTCTCATCTCCGAACGCTGACGCGGCGGCGCTCGAGTCCGCTGCATGCTCACATTTTGATGAAGGCAGTGTTGTGCCGAATACTCCAGTAAAGTCTTTAAGATAAGATACTAAACACCCATCTGAAATTGTATTTAGAGTAGTATTCAACTTACTCTTACTAGAAACTATCTTGAGTATAGTAAAATATTTGAAGAAAGTACCCTAGTGAAAAAGCCATTTGTAGGAGAAGTGTATTGTGTTCAATAAACACATATGAATCATACAAGATATATAAGAACATATAAGAACCATATGACAACTATAGGAACTATATAAGGTATATAAGGACTATATAAGATATATAAGAACATATAAGAAACTGATAAGAAACTTATCTCAAGTTTTTTTATAGGGTTCTTATATGTTCTAATATATCTCAAATAGTTCTTCTATAACTCTCATATGGTTCTTTTATGTTCTTATATATCTTGTATAATTCATATGTGTTGATTGGACACAAAAGTTTATCATACAAATGAGATTTTTCAATAAATGTAATTGAATTACATTTGAAAATACTTGGCTAGTTTTGCAATCTGGTAATAAAAAATGAAATGTCAGAAAGGCGGCGCTATATTCGTGATGACTTTTTTGAAAATCACATTTTGCTGTGATCTTTAGGACCTTCAAGAAGCGCCTTGGCTGCTTCAATTGAAGTCTACTCTGAAATGAATCGGGAAACGCAATATAACGCGCCCCGATATATTGCCGCCTGCAGGGCCGAGAAAGCAACGCTCGGTCACCGACTTCTAGAAGATTCGCGTTCATTCTCACACCAGACGTAAGTTTCCACCTGTTTTGTTGTTCTCAAAAGTGTCAGTTCATCCTCGCCCCGAGCGCGCGACGCTCGAACCTTCTTTGCCGAACTTTCGAGATAGTGACGCGCTGTAGATAAGCAGCTACCCCCGACCTTGTCGAGTCAGTCTCGCTCGCGCTTTCTGTTTCGCCGCCGAATCACCGCCTGGTTTTCTGCTGCCTCGACGCTCTTTCCTTACTTTATTTTGGT
>JAZHYW010051625.1:0-21345 GCA_037355805.1 Ixodes ricinus
CTATCTTCGCGTGAGACAACTGGAGGCGCACGGCGTGTCAGTCCTGAAGAAACATACCGCAAGATGGAGGTACGTACCCCTGAACGCCGCTACGAAGCGTTCAGGGGTCCGAAGAGGCCCAGGTTGAACACAAAAGGCTAGAGCAAATCGCTTGCATGAGATGAGACGCGACTAGTTTTCTCGAAAACTTCGCTCTTTCGTTCGAACAAACACGGAGATGTTTTACTGACATTATGCCAAGGAATTCACACTCAATGCAATAATTATAATGTGTTATGACCATGACATAGAAATGAGCAGTCTCAAAACGTTAGCCCCTGGCATCATAAAACCACTATGCATTAGAGTAAATACCTACCAACGCAGTCCAAAATATCAACCCAAAAAAGAAATTCCGAAACACCACACGTTTCTTCGTCTCCCGGCGGCATCGAATGGCTGGCTCGACAAACCTGACGATGCCAAAGGTCAGGTGCCAAAGATGCCAAAGGCAGAGACGGTACAAAGTGCACCGTGTCTGCATCCTTTCTACACCCCTCGTGTTAACTCCTTTATCGGCTATGGCAGTAACATTCCGGCAAACAGATTCGCCACCTTGCACTCAAACTATAAACGTCGAACCAATCTCGCTGGGAGTCGTACCGCCGCTTGTCGGCGCAGTCGTTTCTGTTCGTGAAGACCCGCCTGTTGCTAGTTCAGATGGTGATTTCACAACACCTTTCGCGACACCCCTGGGAGTTCGAATAACTTCGCAGACGACTAGAACTTTGATGACAAGAACGTCTGCGACGCACGCAACACCGAACCCAAACCGAACCGATCAAACAAACGGTCGCCATATTTGCTTCTCCGTCGCTCACCACTTGGCGCAACGGGCGCACCGCGCGCAAATACCTGACCGACCAGGGGCTTTAATCATGACACCTGGGGAGAAAGTCGGCGAGAGATCTGGCGGCCGTGATCGCTCAACGCCGCACTTCACCTTGGCGCCGGCCAATCATAACCGCCGGATTTCTCGCAGTCTTTTTCTCCAAGTGTCCAGATTAAGGCCCGATCAGAGCGGCGCCGCGCCGCGAGGCGCGTACGTCATAATTACGTAGAGACGTTTGCACCGGTTGCTATGGATATTGCCGCGCGGCGCCCGTTTTCATCGCTCATGTGTCCCGTGCTTAAGAGCTGCGCTCTTTAATAAACTATGCATCACCGAACGCTCACTCTCCTCCCGAATGCAGCACTAGAGGTGCGAACAAGATGCCGAAATTTCAGCACCAACCGTAGTCTGATTCAAAAATTATAAGCGATTCTCTGTAGTTTGAAGCGCAGCGCTTAGGCGCCTGTTTCCGGGTCAAGCGGCGTCGCCGTCGCCGTCGTCGTCGGCTTAATCGCGCGCGTTGCATTATGGGAATAAAGCAACCGGGCGTGACTGCGCGTTGCATTATGGGAAACATTCCCGCTAAATTTAGCGGGAAATTTAGCAAACATTTTATGCTAAATGGAAGCGGAGCAGGAAAGGAGGAGGGAGGGTACGGAGGAGGGGAGGAGAGGCATGCCCTCCCTACCGTATCCTCTTCTCCTCCTCCTAAGAGCTGTGCTCTAATTTGGCATTACAGAAAATTGTAAAGGTCCTTCATTTTTTAAATGAGAAAATGGCGGCCGATGGCCTTTTATAATACCCGGAGCGCTAACGGCGCCAGTTACCGAAAACGGGAACAAATGGGCTCCGTTTTCCCATTGAAAAGTTTAGAAAATCACAATGTTTGAATAATATAACGGTTAATGCTGAAACTTTGGCCTCTGGTTCGCACCTCCAGCGTTACATTTTGGCGAAGAATGAACGTTCGATGATGCATAGTTTATTGTTGCGGCAAACAAAAACTCTGTAATATGTTCGGAAGACACAATGTATAAAAAATTTTTTCCAAGTTGTTAAATTGCGACTTTTATTTCTTTTACCACTTGAAATGAAACCGCCCATGTGCCAGAAAAAAAAGCAAATATGACTCTCAATTACTTGGTGAAAAATAGTCCTAAAAATAACCAGGCTTCTTGCAAAAAAGAAAAAAAGTGAGCATGTATTGAGCGGGGGCGCATGCACGTGCATGCACTCACACGGGTGAGCACGTGCTCCGAAAACATCACAAAACAACAAACAAAGGAGGCGCACTCCGACCACGTCCGCCTTTTCCGGCAACTTAGTCTCCACCGCCCGCTTCTATTCAATTAGCGCCGGAGAATTCTTCAGGTAGGACCCCGCACTGGTCCCTCAGGCATCGGGAATGCAACCGGCATCGCGGAAGTACCACGCGAAGGGCCACCGTCTCCCCGGCACTCTTGCCCCTGAGCCGCACCTCGCAATTATTCAGGAAGCCCCGTAGAAACTCACCTTCGGGCCCCTTGGCCCTCGTCTTGGACGTAAGAAACAAACCTTTTGCAATGCTGATGCTCCATTCGTACCCATGCACATTTGACGGGAGGAAGGAAAGCTATGTCGGAGAGTTCTTTCAGGCGCAATTCGGCAGTTCCGGTGTACGCGGGAGCCGGTCGTATTTCAAGCTTGTCTTTACTATCTTTTTTTGCCTTCTTTGGAGCATGTATGTTTACTTGTCAGCACGGATAATGCACCAAGCTCAAGCCAGACAGTCACGTTCTCAGGTAATACGCTGTTTCAACAATGAGCAAATGCATGGACCTAAGCAGATTAGCTAGGTCCGTTATAACGACTAGAGTGCGTGCGTTCGCTTGTGCACGTTTTCGGGGACAATTAAAATTAAGGACAATGCGCATCCAAGGCTGCATAAATTACGAGGGATCCCAATCGAGTTGATGAGCCGCTCGCGGAGCTTTGTGCTCGCCGCTATTCACGAAGAAGTGGAAAGAGAAACGAATTCATTATTTGGGGCAATGGGAGTGGATCGAGCTTGCCGATTTAGCGCAGCTATGATGTGTTTTTATACATGAAACACAAGCTGTCCCAACAACACCGTAAATATATTATAAAAATTCGCTGAAAATTCTGATTACCAGGCTGCTGAATGTGAATGGCATGGCGACCTAAAAGTATCCTTGAGTTGGAAGCTTTGTGTCCCCTACTCGAAGGTAATAAATTAATCTCGGTGATGACGAAGCTTTGAACTACTCGGTAAAGTGACGCGGTCTGCCGTTTTATCTTGCAGCACATTTCATATACAGTAGAATCTCGTTAAACGGAAATCGCTTAAACGGAATTGTTGCTTAAACGAAACAACTATCTCGGAGTTGTTTGGTTTTGTATTCATACAATGTAAAAGTAATCCCGTTAATCGGAACTCAAATTCTCGCGCCTCCGGGTAAACGGAACTGAAAACGAAACTATGTCGCCGACATATTTTTCGCTATCGCAGAAAAGAAAAATAACTCTTGAGTAATAAAACAGTATTAAAAATGTTCTTAATATTTATTAGCTTTATTGCCCAAAATTAGCATGTACGCATGGTTTTTGGGAGTTTTCTTTTCTCATTTTTTACGCATAGGTGGCTATGTTGGGTAGGCTTGGCTCAACAAGGCTTCTGCTCGCATCTTAGGCCTGAGTGTCCTACTTTCTGCGATGGCGGCCACGAAGCGACAACACCGTGCGCTCACGTTAGAAAAAAAGATCGAAGTCATTAATGATTTCGATAGCGGTTGCTTCACGAAAACGGCGCTTGCAACGAAGTATGCCATTCCCAAAAGTAGCCTGACAAGGATTCTTCACGACAAGGAAAAGCTGCGGAGTGCGTTCAGCAGTACGCAATTTGGACCAAAGAGGATGAGGCTGCGACTCCCCGAACACGAAGAGCTCGAGAAGTGCTTGGTGTTGTGGCTAAGAAGAGCCCGGAGTGAGAACCTTCCCGTCACCGGACCCATAATTCGTGCAAAAGCGGAAGAATTCGTTCTTCAACTCAAGATCGAGGACTTCTCGTGCAGCGAGGGGTGGTTGACCAGATTTAAGAAACGAAACGGTATTGTTTCTCGTGCCGAAAAACGAGGAGATCTTGGTTAAACAACCAAGATCTCCTCGTTTTTTCCTACTCAGTGAGTGATTGTTTTAGAGACACCCTGGAGAGCAGGGAAAGAGGGAAATGGAGAACATGAATATTGCTTACAACGTTTTTACACGGTTTGTGTGAATATACAAAAGCAGCAATTTGGTGTTTTTGTCATTATTTTGCCTTCTACATTCACTTGCTGGTGTTTACAAATTGTGCACTTGTGGAAACAGCATTTAAGCTGGCATTCAACATTTTTAGTGTACCTACACTACATACTCTCAGTAAATGAAACTCCTGATAAATGGAACAGATTTTCCTGGTCCCTTCAGGTTCCGTTTATCGAGATTGTACTGTAATAAGAAATAAATACATTGATTAACTAATGCGTCAAAAACTGCAGAATGGGGCGATTTCTCGTCATTGAAGTATCAGCCTGTGGTAGTTCTTAAGCAGACGAATGATGTTGAACACTAACATTTTGAAATCACTGCGTTCCCACCGGAGTTTACCATTAATATCTCTTATTTTCGTGTTAAACTTCAGCTATATTGCAGGAAAAACAAACACAAAAAAACGTAAAGAGGTAAAATAATTATTTCAAAGGAGGTTGACCGCAACCGAGTGAGGTTGACCTGAACACATTATTAGGATTACAAACTTTCTTACATATATTTTTGTTCTAAATACACTAGAACTCGCAAAACTACCAAAACAGTCACAAATTTTCAAAGAGGAAAAATGTCTAATGTGATGAGGCCTCGTTTGAGATGAAAAGTATCTCTGTTTGACATTTCAGTTTGTCGGGTGGAATGATGATGTGGGTCCGGCGTAGGCGAAAATTTTGATATCTCACGAGAAGAGCTAATAGGCGCTTCTTTATTGAGGAAGAAGAAAAGCAGTATTCACATATTCAACCACCAGCACAATCGAAGAATTTGTGTATATATAACAAAACGCATGACGGCCTTGGCACTCGCCTAAACAAAGACCTTTATTAAGCAATATATGATTATTTTATCGCAGCTCAAATTGAGACTGTTCAGACAGTTTTTGACTTCAGCATAATCAAAGAGTACTTAAAAACAACTAATTATAAAAATAATCCGGAATGTGCCTTGCTGCCGTCCGGAAGGGATAGTGACTTCGAGCAGGATCGTCTAACTACATTAGGAAAATTCCACGATGTTGAATGATCGCCCACCCATTATGAAATCCTTCCCCTGATTTTAATGCCGCTCCGTCGCGCTAAGTAATCTGCTTGCTCGTCGTGCCCTATGGCAGCGCGGAGATATATCGGCACCCTTATAGAGGCTAATGCCATTTGTCACCACGACGCAGAATTATTATTTCCGCAGCCTTCCGAATCTTGGCTACTAATCCTCCGTCATTAGTGCCTGAAGCATATCTAAGCTGGCCGCCCTGGTTTGATACTGTCAAGTTTATGTGTTGGCGATCAATACGTACGAATGAAGTAAAACAAATCTTGATGCCGACATTGTTTGTTATATAGATATAATTAACAGTGACGAAGAGGGAGTCGGTCATTTTGTAATGGAAATAAGAATCTTGAAGGATTTTGTATTTGAAGCATGCGACATGACAGTGGCACCCTGGTGCTGGTCCTAGCAGAAGCATTTCCCATAAGCATAATGTGTAGAAGCCGACCTCAGTTTCTCCTCAATATCAGCTTAGGCCATATAAAACGTTGAGAGTCACAGTCGTCGTTAAAATATTTTTGTAGAAGAACTAAAAAATGAGAACATAGACTCTCATCATGCGCTGGCGAAAACAACCAAGATCATCTGAGTCTATGGTCGGCTAAAACAACTGCGATCACCTGAGTCACAGTCAGTGAGTCTAGGTCAGTGAGTGTCGAGAAATCTGATAATAAAAGGAACGAGAAATACTTCTCATATAAAGTTTATCAATAACTATAGCACTGCTGCATTTTGTCTTATATGAATTTTCGGCCCGTCGAACACACAAGTGCTTCGTAGAGGCGTATTCCGTCCCATATAAACGACAAAAAAAGTGAAGGTGTGACGTCGTCGTCCCCACTCACAATTTAGGGGAACGCGATTGAATCCAAGCTCAGAGACACTCCAGTGTGTCGAATGGCATGAGAACACAAAGAAAGCTACGCTGAACATTATTACGTTTTCGTAATGCCAAGATGCCAAACCTTTACTTCGGAGCGAGACCTAAAAATACTGCCTGGGGAAGGCGCAGACCCTGCCGAGAAGCTGTGGGCGGCCCCAGTCACATGAGGCGTTTTTCACGTGTCTCCACCGCGTAAGCGTCTTCCTGCATTGGCGCGCTTCGCACCCTTAAGCTGCCGGCCCTGGCGCAACCACACATTTCAATATGACCCAGACCAGGGCTACTGTGCAGCATGCAACACCCTTGCGATTACGCAGCACGTTATCTGGGAGTGCCCTGAGCACGCTTCGGCTCGCTTCGACGCCTTGGCTGACATCCCGGTGGCACACCAACCTAGCACATTTGAGGACTGGGTGATCCCACACGACGAGCCGCCGCCTGCTTTGCGGCTTGTGTGGAATCAGCTCTGCAGCTATCTTCTCCGCGGACGGTGGACCAGCGGGGATTTTGTCTCGATTGCCATCGCTGACTGATAAATAATAGCCCCATCGCAGGATCCCGGTTTGGAACGATTGGCGACGTTTGTGAGCGCTGAATTATAAAACGGCCGTGTCCGCCGATGTCAGGCGCGACGTGGGTAGCGTGTGTGTGCTGTGTGCGTGCGTGCGTGTGTGTGTGTTGCGTGTGTGCGCGTGTGTGTGTGTGTGTGTGTGTGTGTGCGTGCGTGCGTGCGTGTGTGCGTGCGTGTGTGTGTGTGCGTGTGTGTGTGTGTGCGTGTGTGCGCGTGCGCGTAGCGCGTGCGCGTGTGCGTGTGTGCGTGTGTGGTGTGCGCGCGTGCGGATGCGTGTGTGTGTGTATGGCGTGGAGCGGGCCCATACAGATGCATTAAATAAAGATGTTTTCTCAACTCAACTCAACTCGAGGTAATGCGGAGCGCGAGTTGGTCTGCTTCCTTCGCGGTAGTCTGGTGACGTCAAAAAGCCGAGCTCTGATTGGCCCTGATTGAAGGATACTGGGGAAATGTCAAGTCAGCTTGCTAGAGGTCTACCCACTATCCTTCAATCAGAGCTCGGCGTTCTGACGCAAGAACAAACCCTACAAAATAACCACACCAACGTGCGCTCCGCATACAGGGTATTTGCGCCACTTCCCGCCGCCATGACAAGGGGACAGAAAGACTTCTGTCTATCCTATGCTTATATCGTGTTTTGTTGGGTGCGCGACGACTCTCGGTTCACGAGCGAGCAATTGCGTGGGTAGCTGTGCTCTAGAAATGCCCCTGTGTCGTCATTTTGAGTGGCTGATGCGCCCCAGCACGAACAAAATGTCACAAGTGAAGTCATCTTCGAGTATCTCGAGACGGGGTACACCACGACGCCGCCGAGCGTCATGTGTTTTCACGACGATGGCATTCGCAGACGGTGTTAGCCTGCTTATATGTGCTGCGGACAGATGACATCAACGCGAGAAACGTGAGGATGAGGCGCCAGCGGCACTTCGACCGACAATCTTCGTACAACAATGGGTACCAACTGGGCCATTATTGCGGCACGAACAAATACAAGCTCACATGGTGCGCTGGAGAAAACAACAACATTGAATACCAAAGCAAGCTAGTCACACTAAAACATTCGCAATAACAGACACTCGCGTCGCGTTGAAAGAAGCGTAATAATAAGGTGGACGTTGTGGCGTTTCCGCAGGGTCATGCTAAATTATTTTTTAAGGATCCACCAATGAATCCTTCCTTTACTTTTTGTTGCCTACTTCGACCAGCGCTAGTGGTTGGCTCACACTCCATTTTGTTTAGAAAATCCGAGGCATGCACGCTTCGCGCACCTCCAAGCTCAGGCTCGCCCCAGCATCCGCCCGCGCATTGGCTCCCGCCCAGTGACGTCTACTCCTCCTCGCCTTTTTCCTTTATTACTCTCCTCCCTCTCTACTCTGCGCTCTTCCCTTTACACTGTATTGTCCAGAGACGAACGCTGTATGTTTTCTTTTCTGTCATGAGGGTCTAATGATAACGCATTTAAAACTTTCGGAAGATTGTCTGCTAAAACCAAGACCAACAGGGCGGACCCCTGCGGGGAACGTTCGGCGCGTAACTTCGGCGCCTGGGAGAGGTAGGTGCTCATCGCCAACGCCTTGTAGTTCAGGAAGTAGTTGAACGCGTTTAAGGACTTGTAGGTCTTACGCAATTCATCAGGCATATGGACCAGGTGGCTCGAAGAGGTTGTCATTAAGATGCGTCCATGATGCCTAGGGCAGATTTGTCATTTCCTCGAGGAACAAGTGTTCTTTCTTTTCATCCAAGGGATGAGAAAGGTAAGCCAATCCCGAATAAAATTAAATTTCACGAGTTACCGCCTTTAGTCCTCGGTGATGCAACTTTTAAAGGTACGCGCTACGCACCTTGAGTTATCAAAGACAAGTAAAAAACAATAGCCAACCGGAAGCAACAGACTCGCCCACAAATTTCGATCATTCTTTTTTTTTCTACATCCGCACTTTTTACATATTTTTTAGACAAGGCCGGCGCCTTCACGCCGCCTTCCCCGGCTCCCTATAAAACGTCATTGTTATTAGATTATCGATCCACCCCAAACGCTTAGCAAACAGGCTGAAGCTTGCCGAGAGTCGCCGCAAAGACTTGGGCGCATCTGTTGTGGCTCCGCCACATGCTAGCCTTTTACGAGTGCGATACAAGTACGCAACTATAAACACGTCTGCAGCTTTCCGTCTACTCTTGTCAAGCTTAAGTCTCTTGCCGCTTCGGCCGGGCCGGTGACTCATTAACAAGAACGACATGGGAGGGACTTGTCTACTACGTGGAATTGACTTCGCAAGTGTGACGTCACAGCCCCGAACGTCCCGTGGCGGACCTGAAATTTAAACGTATGAAAAGAATGCGGAGAGAAAGTAAGGCAGAGGGGAGACGAGACCACGCGAAGAGGGAAGAACGCCGAGCACTGGTTTAATGATTTGTGGGTAGAACTACACTAGAAGCCTTTCGTCTTCACTGCACTCGTCGAACTCTTCGAGAACCCGTAGCGCTGGCGTCCCGCATTTCGCTTTCGCATTTGAAAACGTTCGACGAGTGCAGTGGAGACGAATGCAGCGAGCTTTACCTCTACCCACTAATCGTTCCAATCAAAGCTCGGCGTTTTGATCTCCCCGTGCGCTCTCGTCTCCTCCTTACCTCACTTCTTGGCGCAAAGACATAGGACGCCTAGATTTCAAACTTGCCGCGATAGACGCCTCCCGAAAATCAGCTTTTCTTTCTTTTTAATATATGTGATTTCAACTTCCGGTCCTCGAGACGTCTGCAAATGTCTATTGCAAGTGACCAACGCGTGGTGATTTTGACAATCAGCTGCCAAACCGGAGCGGCGCGCCCCTTTAGGTGCCAATATTTAATGGTACACAAGATAACGCCAATTGTTTCTTGACAAATTAAAAGAAGACTGTTATATGTAAACAGGGTATTTGCCATTACATATGCATTACGCTTTATTAGAGGAAGATCGCGCTTTCACTTTTGGGTGAAGCGCGAGGGTATGGAGTCAATCATAGCGCTAAACTGATTCAGATCCTGATTACCGAAAATAAACTCGCGAATGGCGAGGCTTTAAACCCATATCTGCACGAAAGGGAATTTAGGTTGAAATGTCAAGCAAGAAGATGCCATTTTAGTACAATTGTCATCTGCGTCTTTTTTAATAATAAAAAAATTAGACCTACGCGCTTTTCTTGCATTGCAGTCGGAGTTGCTTGCCGTACACACTCTTAGAAAAAAGGGTATGGATAGTCCTCCCTTAGGGAGGAACGGTCTTGTAACCTATGTTCCTTCAGAATGGAAGAAACTTTCGTCCCTGAAGCAGGGGAGCAACTAGTTCCTCCGTCGCCAGCATCTCATTATGGCGGCCCTGAATCGAGCGAATCGAGCTCGATAAGGCTTAACAAGGACGCTACGTCTCTTGTACGGGACGAGAGGAGCCGCAAATAAAAGCGTAACACGAGCTTTCCCCGAACTGTGTTTATTTCCGAAGCCAGATTCCCCGACAGGTACAGAAACTTGCGTTTCGAAAGCAGTTACTCAGTCTTCTCGTGACAGCACTGCGATGTTTAACGGAGACAACCGATACCTAGTTAACTTCGCGCACTTTACGTCTTACCTTTGGTGTTCCTCGAGTCACAATTCGTTCGTCAACCGCACCATCACGGAGGAATGGCAAACTCAATCCGCGACACCAAAAGCCGCTCTCAAAAGAACAAACTGAAGCCGCTGTTTATCGCGTAGAGTGAAAGAAGGTTAAATCGCTTGCCACCAGATGGCAGGGTCAACCAGAGTAATTGCAAGTAGCTAGGCTAGGTGGTGCTAGGTACTAACCAATTCATGTTCTACAAAATTATTTTTGATTTCCTCAAGCCATATTGCGTTTCGGCAACCTATATAATACACACACTACGCATACTACAAGCATCAGGTGGACATACATTGAGCACATACACATACATTGCAGATACATACATCAATACAACGGCACACTAACACGAACACAACACCCGAGCTCTGCGTTTCCGTCTTTTATACTGGTCGTTTTGAACGTTCGAATTTCTCGGTCACTGAATAAGCAACAAAAAATATTCCCAACATGTTGATTTTTTTCCAGCAATGTCGTACCTCTGAGAGTATTTTGAATGGCTCAGGGGATGAATCTCTTATTAAAAAAGCAAGTACTCGATCATGCCGTAAGTATTTGAAAGCCAATAAATCAAGCCGCTCCTATGCGGTTCGAAGCCATGAGTTTGTTTCCCCGCACGGCACGTCGTAGCCTGTATTTCTATTGTAGTGTTTGGTTTTCTATTTGTGCTGTTCGCGCAAGGCTGCAATTGCCGTCTTGAATTAATCTCTGTAGAGCGGATATTTACTCAGCTGTAAGCGATGCTTCACGGGCTGAGAAATCGCTTTTCGATCAACTTGAATTAAGTCAAAGCCGCGACTTGTGGCAGGTGTCAAAGGGATACTACAACGAAATTTCGGCGCTCATTTTTTGGTCTATATGTGTTCAAAGGAGCAGTATCACATGGAACATACCAATATCTTGTTAAAAAAGTCTCGAAAAGGAATTTTAAAACGAATTAAACGATTAGCAATGAGCACCTGGTGGATGTCGCTAACGCCTCGTTTGTAATGCCCGTCTAGGAACCTTTGACAGCTAGTGACGGAGGTTGTCTCGCCTCCGGCCACGACGAAAGAAGAGTGGAACGAGGAACTCCCCTCTTCCCGAGAATCCCTTTTGTGTGTCGCAGAAGTCGCTATTGTCCCCCTACAAGATTATAGAAGATTAACCCGTCACTCAAAATTCGTACAAAAGCAGCCGCCTCGGTGGCTGGAACGACTAGGCCATCCTCTCGACGTTAGCCTCGCCGTAGCTTTGCTCGTCTCGAGACGACCTACGTCACGATTGCGTTGGATGTCACGTGCTCTAAGCTGGGCCTTCTCCGAGCGCTTGCCAGAGTGGGCCGTTTATAACGAAAAATACAGCCACCAGGATCAAAATACAAACGTGCGATTGTCATTTACGGATATTGTGGATCATATTCAACCTATTTTTGAACACGACGGGAATATTTCAAATTTCGTTGAAGTATCCCTTTAAGTGTACGGAGCTACGCCATGGCGAGCTCAAAAGCTTCTAGCGCTCATCCCAGCGCGCCACTTGAGAGGCGGTTTCTCCAGGAACCGTAGTATATTTAAACAGCAAAATAAAGGGTAGCTTTTCTTTATTTTACCTATTCTTTTTAATGCTAACATTCCACATTGTAAATATACGCACTTTCCGTCACGATTTCGTACTGTTCAGTTCTTTCCCCAGGAGCGCAATCGCTCTCCGGAGACGAGACAACCGACAGTCACATTGGCCACTGTACGAAAGTGAGCTTACTGTTCAGACCAGCATTCCAACATGACTATCCGCACTTTGCACGTCGATCGATTGCACCTAATTTCTAAGTGGTATTAAACTTTTTAATGTAAAGCGGAATGTCAACCTGCGGCACCCCGCCCCCGCCCCCTCCGATCACGGCCCGACCAGCGGCATCAATGCCCGACACTTTACGTCATTTCATCTTGTTGTTACACCACTGATACGCGAACACACGGTCACATTGGAGATAATTCTAGTCTTCTGTTCACAGCCCACAACACTGCCATCACGATGTTGCTGCTATGTTGCTGACACGCACAAATACAGAACGACGTTGAACGCCAATTGCACTCGGCATCGGAAAACAGAACCGAACTCAGCACGGAGGGCATCCAGGCAGCCGGCAGCAAAACCTGCCTGTCTTGGGCGCAGTTCCTGCGATTTCCATAACGTCGAAAACGTCGACACAATTCCGCGTGGTTTCGCTACTGTACCTCCGCTTGAGTCCCGCAATCCGAGACGGCCATTTTACCCAGTGTACGTGGCGCGCTGCAGGTACTGCTCCGGAACTCCGCTGTTTCTGGCGGCTTCGTTTGCTCGTTTGATAAAATTAGTGATAAAAACGTCAATGCAACCGAAATGTTCTGCACGTTTGGACTAGAAGACGGAATTACAGGCGGCCTTCGCTGCCGCTGAAGCTCAATCAACTCAACAGCATTTATTAAACAACGTGCGCAACCTGCTCAGAAAATGGAAACCGAAAGATGATGAGTCGGGAGGGCGAAAGCTTTCTCCCGTCTGGCTGGAGAAGGAGAAAAACGTTTCGTTCCTCCATTTTTCTCTTGTCCGCTTGGGGGCGCGTCAATAGAAGGGAGGAAGACGCGCCGTTGCTTCTTTTTCCTCCATTTTTTCTTAGAGTGCAGGCGATGCACACTCCAATGTACAGATAGCTGTGAAACCGGTAAAAGGTTTTCACAAAAAGTTTTACCTAGCGCCCACCATATTTTGAATTTATTTATCATTCGCAGCAAAACGCCCTTTCGCATATAGAACAAAACGTTTGGACCCTCTTTTGCGAAGCTTCCGCCGTGGATTTCTGGAAATAACTTTCAGGGCACAGTCTATAAAGCCACGGACATTTGAAAGCGCTCTAGAAATCGATACAACTGGCATTCAGTGCGTACTTAAAATATTTGTAGTCTTTATTAGTAAGCATCTAGTAAGCTCGAATGCTTTCTGACGGCACAGTGTCGTCGCGCAGATGATGTAGTTTGGGGGAAACCGTGCTGTGCACTCCATTATGAACTGGTCATTCATTCTCCGTGAACGCTTCTCTTACCCTTATCCCCACCTCAATAGGTCGATATTGATGAGCTCCAAAAAATATCTCTTTGGCAAGCACGTGAATATGCGCTGTGTTTTAGGAATGATGAACGTAAGGCTAGTATGTTGCAGCTGCACATATTGTTTTCATGCGGTAAACCTGTTCTTCTGGCATTGAACCCTGCTTACTGTAGATGAACATCCTTTGTTGGATGCGCGTTGCGTGACAAAGGAAGTCGCACGTTCAAAACTATATTTTGTTTCATCTTAAGAACGGACGACACGCAGCAGACGCTACCAGCCGAAGGGGCCAATCAAACGGCTTCAAAAACGCAGCCCAGCATGGTGCTTCTCGTGTTTCTGCAGGTGTTCTATCCTCGCTAAACCACTCGTGCACATGTTTTGCACGTATGTTTGGGGCTGTATGTGCTCGTTCCTTCGACTTGGCTTGGCTATATGGTAAAAAATGTATAGCCGACAGTCCTCAAATTATGCCACCGTACTCTGCGTCACTAGTTGTGTGCAGCGCAGGCGAAGGCAACGGAAGACGAAGAGAGAAAGGGCGACCACTAGGGAGGCGGGACTGAGAGGAGGGCACTGGAGGGCGAGGGGAGAAGGGAGATAACTATACTCGCGGTCAGCTTTCTGTGGCAATGCAGTCAATGCTAGGGGAGAGGGTGCACCAACCGCTGTACACGCGCTTTCCTCCTCTCTTCGGATTGCCACAGAAAGCTGACCGCGAGTATAGGAACGTTATAGAGGAGAGAAGGTTTCTCTCCTCGTCCCCTGCCTTCGGTGTGCTTGCCCTTTCTCTCTCGCTTGGCGTTGTCTTCGCTTGTACGTCACACAACTAATGGCACGTAGCACATATACGGTCTTTACTTTTCCTTAGCAGCCACTGCAAACGCGAATAACCAAACGCATTGGGGTGGGGGGGCAGGTGGGCATAACAGGTTTTGCGCCATTGTAAGCAACGGGACGGAAATTTTCCCAAATTACGTTCAAAGACAAGTCGATGCCTCTCATCCTCAACCTTGTAATAAAGCAGCATTTTGAAGATTGTTTCTTGAGCTCAGCAAAATCCAAAACGTTTTCATCAGCATCTGAAAACTGTACCGTGATGCGTGCATCAGTGCCATTATGCGTGCATGGACGAGTGATGACAATGGGGCTGCTGGATCTGCTCCATTCTTATACCATCTGTACAAATTTAGTCCTTGCTGTGTGTTGGACTGTTGGTTTGCGGCTGCGAGCGTATCGTCTCTGGAGATAAGGGCCTTCTAAGACATTTGTACCGAACGACGGAACTTCATGAACTGTCGTCTAGTATGGTTTGAATTTGCGTCGACAAAAGGGGAGAAACACGTAGGGAAGACAGACAGGTATGGACGGCGTGTCCGTCTTGTGCCTTGAGTCTACCTTCATTCAGAACCCCGGAAACGTTGAACCAACACGCCCCCCTCCACCCTCCCGCCCGTTCAGTATTCTGTACCATCCCGAACGAGCAATGCTCAGAGAATCACGCAACCGCTAGCGTCCGGGAAACACACAAACGACGGGCAGACGGTCGGATGAACGAATGTGAGGATAACGCGTGTACGCCCGTTTCATATATTTGCTTGAACGACCTTTTCGCACGCCAACGCTGACATTTGACGCCTTCGTTCGAACACCGCCCCGGCCGACCTTAACGAGGAATTCGAACCGCTGCTCGTGTGTGGACTCATCAAGGAAAGGGGGTCTGCTTCAGAGTCTCTTTCAAAGTTAGCCTCTTTACGCAGTAAATGGCGCCCGACAAGTACTCAGAGACGGATGTGCATACATATACGACGATAAATATTGATACCCGCTTCTTTACGAAAACTAAGAAAGTGTTTAAAAGCAATTTCAGATCAATTTGCTAACAAATTTATCTACCTAAAAAAAATACAAAACGTTTTCAATTTTTTTATTTATTTTTTTTTGTTTTTCAATCGCATAACTTTGTAGGCGTTTAAATCGAATAATAATAATAATAATAATAATAATAATAATAATAAAAATATGAATAATAAGGGTAATAATAATTTATTTATTCGGCTTGTTCTTTCATCAGCACGTAAGAGGCGGGTCAGTCGAAGCCAGGTGTCTGCTTGCGCGACTAGACCCCGTAGTGACGAAACTGATTGTTCTATGGCGCGAATACGAGACAGCTATACACAATTTAAAGCTGTTTCAGAGATTACACACACTACTAAATGAGTTCTTGGGCTTATATACAACATCGAGTGTACCACGACGCATATAGACGTACATGCCTAGATCCACACATAAATATACACTTAAATACATATATACATTTAAACATCATGCGGACATATAGGCTGATCCTCGGACAGTCACTTACATGCTAACAATTGCCAGCCTCCTCTCGGTTCTAAAGAGATTACAGTCGTGTATACTTAAAATGTGCTGCCGCTTAGCACCATACCTCGGTAAACCTCAATCCTGAGGCTCTCACTCACCCTCATCTTCACAGGTGAGGTGAGGGCGAGTGAGTTTATGAACCAGGAACATTTTTGAATGTGAGGGTGAGTGAGGGCCGTGAGGGCTGTGAGGGCTGTGAGGGCTGCGAGGACCGTGAGTGTGTGAGGGCGGTGAGTGCGTGAGGGGTGAGGGGTGAGGGTCATGAGTGCGTGAGGGGCGTGAGGGCGGTGGAGTGGCGTGAGGGTCATGAGAGTGTGAGGGCCGTGAGGGCGGTGAATGCGTGAGGGGTGTAAGGGTCATGAGTGCGTGACGGGCGTGAGGGCGGTGAGTGTGTGAGTGGCATGAGGGACGTGAGGGGTGTGAGGGTCAGTGAGGGCGGGTGAGTGCGTGAGGATTGAGGGCCATGAGTGCATGAGGGGCGTGGGGGCGGGGAGTGCGTGAGGTCCCCTTCAAACGGAGCAACTTTCTCAGCAATTTTGCTGGTGCTGGTGGGTTGTTCCCTAGCTTTCCCTAGATCGACACTAATTGCTGAGATCGTGTCCGGCTCGAAACATGCGAGCAACTCGGAGCAATTGGAAGACGTTTGAAGCGGCTGCATCCCATCAGCGACGTGATATTTTCAAATGATACCTCGTGCCGGTGATGATTACAACAAAAGACTTGGTTCTGGTTTGAAATTGATCGTTTTTGGAAATAAACTGTTTCAGAAAGATGCATTATTATTCTCAACGAAATTTAAATGCATAAAAACACGTTTACAGCGCGTAATTATGTGTCTAAATAGTGTAAGAAAAATAAAATTTCATGATGATGATGGCGAATTTCAGAAATTGGTTGCTGGTGTGAACCCGGGCGGCCCGTGTTGCTGGTGTTGCGACGTCAAGTTTCTGGGCGAAATTGCCTCATCTGAAGCGGGCCTGAGTGGCGTGAGAGCCATAAGTGCGTGAGGGGCGTGAGCGGTATGAGTGCGTGAGGGCCGTGAGGGCGGTGGGCGCGTGAGGGCCAGGAGTGAGTGATGGGCGTGAGGGGCGTGAGGGGTATAAGTGCGTGAGGGTCGTGAGGGCCATGAGTGCGTGAGGGCCGTGAGGGCGGTGAGTGCGTGAGGGGCACTAGGGGAGTGAGGGCCGTGAGTGCGTGAGGGGCGTGATGGCCGTGAGGTTCAGTGAGGGTGAATGAAGGGCTGTAGGTGAGTGTGGCTGTGAGGATGAGGGTGAGTGAGGGGCTTAAGGTGAGTGTAGCTGTGAGGGTGAGTGAAAGGCTTAGGTGAGCGTGGCTGTGAGGGTGAAGGCGAGTGAGGGCGACCTAAAATGCCAACCTCTGACTAGCAAAATAGTTTTATGCGTTCTTTTAAGTCACGCTGAGTGTCGATTTGATCAAGAAAATCTGGTAATTTGTTAAATATGTGAGGAACATAATACGAACGAAAGCCTTTTCCATATTTGGTGTATACGCGAGGAATTATAGTGTTCACTGTTTCTTGTACAGCGAAGGACAGTTCGAGGTATTTTAAATTGACTCAGCCAATAATGTCTTAGGATGACACATCTATGAAAAAAGGGTAGAAAACGCGGCAACACAACATAAGAGAATATATTATCATCCTGGTGTAGATTCGGATTATACGCAACGTTTTTCGCGATGTTTCTCATAATGGCGTCAAATATACATTTACATTTATTCACAATTCAGAACAAAATTTTAAGGTTTCCTGTATGATTACGTGATTAACCCGAGCAGTATAGAATGTGCCATGCTTTTAATATGCGTGCGCTTATTCGAATTATCTGCCCACACGACACACCCCTCTGTTCTCCGGGTTCATCAGAATAAGCGAGACACCTTGAAAATGTATTAAGGAATAGAGTGCGTCACGAGCTAGTTTCACATTGGTGGATGCGTGTAGGGCCTCGAACCTCTATACTTCGTCTCACCTTAGTATGGACTATTGTTAGCCGCGCGTGCTAAAGCGCGAGCTAGCCGCTTTGAATGAAGCCGCGGCGGCTGCACGAGCGCTCGTGCAGCAAGTGCTCTAGTCAAGGCAGTCAAGGCTGGCCGCTCGCGCTAGCACATCCTTCGCGGTTAGTCCATGCTAGGGTGAGACGAAGTATAGTGCACTTGGATCGTAAGGGTCCTCTTGCAACTGAAGTAATCGCACAGGGAGAAGGTTTAACTCTGTCCCTAGATATCTATTGACTGTTGTTTAACATTTGGAAGTCATACACCCGCTCCGCAATCCCTTGATTGGGGAGCCCCACGCGGTTCACGTGGGGCTGCGCTTCGGTCACTTGGGAGCCAGCTGCGCGCTTCGACGCTGAGTATGACTCACCCCCAGAGTCACCTGCAGACTAATAATGCTGGGCTGAGTATGACTTGAAGACGACTGCCGTCTGTGGGCTAAGTGTACCGCACCAACCGCCGAACTCACAAACCTCACTCCAATTAGAGGCGCCCCTCCTCTTCCTCAAGGGAGGCGCGAAGGCCGGCGCTGGTCAATCACGACAACGGATAGGCGGCCTAGGCTGTCTATCCGTCCTCTCAATTGGCCAGCGCCGGCCCTCGCGCCTTCTTTGTGGAAGTGGAGGGGCGCCTCAACTGGAGTGAGGTCTGTGAATTTGGCTGTAAGTATGACCCGCCGCCGAGAGTCACCTGCGAACTAAGTAAGCTGGACTAAGTATGACTCGCCGCCGAGACTCGCCTGCGAACTAATTATGTTGAGCTGAGTATGACTCGCCGACGACGGCGGTCTGCGGGCTACGTATGCTGCACTAAGTGTGAAGCGCCGCCGAGTGTTGTCTGCGGAGTAATTATGCTGGGCTGAGTATGACTCGCTGGCGACATTCGACTGCGGACTAAGTATGCTGGACTAATAACAACTCGCCACCAATTGTCGCCTGCATGCGTAACTATGCTGGACTAGGTTTTACTCGCCGCCGATGTTCGTTGTCAGAAAATGTATGCTGTACTAGGTATGAGTCACATCCGACTGTCGCTTGCGGAGTAATTATGCTGGACTGAGTATCAGCACTGTCAAAAACGTATGTGCGTCTACTTATACACTCTTAACGACGTACCCTCTATGGCTACCTATAGACGAATGAAACTTCTATTTTAGAAGTTACAGGCGTTGTTCTTAAAGGTTTCATACATTTTCCGTTGCATTTGAGGTTAAAACGGCGATTCTTTTTTTGTCTAGAACCATATTTAGTAGTTACGCTGCGACTCTTGTGTTGTAACCTCTAAAATGTAACGTTGGACATGAACGGGTAACCTGTACACGATTGACACAATTGTTTATTTTTCTTTCCTCTACAAAGGGGAAGTTGGAAAGGGAGAGGGGAGGGAGCTAGGGGACGACACGAGCGAGAGAGGAGGCATAATAAGAGGGAGAGTGAACCCAACCTTTTTAGTTCAACGAATTCCGAAACTATGGAGACGTAACCTCACGTGACCAGACTCCTTGGCGCCTTCACTGCCTTCACCGCCGACGCTGCGGTTTTGAAGGGATCGCGGTTGTGACCGTGCGCGGCTGTTGCGCATTGTTTCGGATCGGAACTCGTCGCTGCTGTTTCATCTGGATTACTCTAAGACGCCAAATCTTCACAAGGTATGCTTGACGTTTGGCTGGTGAGAAAGATGTTATACTCGACGCAGAATTGAATCTGCATCACAGCTTCATGCTTCGCGTTTATTCAGGTCGCCATGGCGGCTTTGACGAACAGAGGCGTATTTGGGATCGTAAGAGGACGGTGCAAAGAAGAAGGCTGCGACTGTGCTGGCTACCTTGTAGAAGCCGCCTCCCTCACTACCAGTGCCCCGCAGTTGAAATGCGGGTTTTTTCAGCACACACCTTCAACGAGATGGGCACCTGGGGACTTGTGGTAAGTAGATGGTTTCCTTCCACGTGCGATTGGCAAGGTTATATTTGAAGAGTGTGTCGACCGCGATTCCGAACCGCAGGAACATAAGCGTATATGTCACGGATTTAGCCTTTTGTTTGACTAGAGCGTGAAAGCTTCTGTTGGCGGTTGGTTCTGTTTGTTACGTTTCCTTGGATTGTATAAGCTCCTATTTACCAGGGGTCCATATCATATGAGCGAATGACGTTTTAGTGAATGACACTTTACCGAAAGAGAATCATTTGAGCGAATAGACGTTTTCGCGAACGACGGTTAGCGAATAGGCTTTTGTAGGCGGCAGCGCGCTGTAGGGACTTTTCGTCGCGCGTGTATCATTGGGACGCCCGTTAACCAATGCGAAAAACTCGTTTAGGCCGCTTCAAAACGACACAAAACGGCTCTTAAAAAAAATTGAGTTGACGCAACTGCTTACTTTTGTTCGTAGTCGGCGGTACATTGTAGAGACGTTTCGTCCCGCTTGTATAACTGGGCGCGTATTATCTATTGACCACTCGTCCACGCCGCTTCTTGCCGGCAGACAAGGCGGTACATAAGCTAATTCGAACTGTCGGTGTAAATAGACCCATTCGCTAATATGAACGTCGTCATTCGCTAAAGCGTCATTCGATGAAACATGGTGGTTTCGTTTTCATTTGCTTAAACGTCGTTCGATCAAGTGAATGCCTTCCGGGTTTAACAAGGCTAAACTTAAGGGCACGCTTTCGATGTTGCATCTTTAAAAGGAGTGAAGTTACGCTGTTTACTTTGTGTTCACCTGTCGTAGTTCTATGGGACTGCAGTTTAATTTCTACACTTTCCAGAGAAGACGAATTAAACCAAAAGTGTTTATTTATTTATTTATACATACCCTCAATGCCTCGGGGGCGTTATAGAGGGGAGTGGGTCAGTACAAGAAGTGGTTTTGAAGGGCTAGTCGGAATTGCTTGGAGTCGGGTATGGTAACTATGGCGTCCGGGAGGTCATTCCAGTCCACAACTGCTTCAGGGATGAGGGAATGCTGGTGTCTTGACTTGATGACTTGGGACGGGCGATCTTGCATGAATGGTCCAGTCTTGATGATATGTAGGTGGGCGGGTTTAGAAGAGACATTTTCAAGAAAGGCGTGTAAAGTACTTTATGAGAAGAAGAGAAAGACGGGAAATTCCGACGGCGGGAGGAAAGTAGAGAAAGGTCCAGACGAGACTTCATTGACGATACACTTGAGGTACGAGAATAGTCAGTAAAAATAAAGCGAGCAGCACGGTGTCTGAACGGATGCAATGGAAGTCTGTTAAATTTTTCTGATGAGGATGCCAGATGGAGGACGCATATTCTAATTTAGGCCGAACGATAGTGAAGTGTGCGTTAATACATGTTGCATAAAGGGTTAGGAATATATTCAGTTCGTATCTTAAACAACACTGAGACCAAATGTACATAGAAAGCCTTAAGTTGGCAAATTGTGAGATTTGGAACATTTATTCCATAAAGTCAGAGAATGTCCCCCTGTATTACCTTTAACAGCAGAGACAGAATACACATATATCGTCAGAACAATATTGAAAAATGTCTGCAGCACACCAACGATATGAAAAATTCCCCCAAGCTCGGTGAGCTAATTTC